>OY856188.1:5063625-5071125 GCA_963693315.1 Diogma glabrata
GCTAAGATTGAGGGTGCTACCGTTGACTGAATACAGTTCATCCGCCACCACCCCTAAGATGTCACCTTGGCTAGTGATATCTCACTGCTATTGCCAGTGGTATGTGATATCTCACGTTAGCTCGTATGCCAATAGCAGGGACTGGAGTACGCGGGTTTGTCACACCCGTAGATCAAAAATAAAAAAATTTTCAAAACAATAAAAACTGATCCCTCCATGCGGACGGTATGAACAAGTGGAATTAAAAAGAAAAGAAATTGTAGATGTTTTGTGTGGATTTGGGCGTATAATTTAAAGAATCCGTCCGATTGTCTAATTCCACCACCGAACATAAATTGCTGTGGGATATGAATTTAGAAGTGTATGCATCTACGCAATTAAGATTGGCACCATTACTAGGCCATAGATGTATGAGAAATTATGCGAGAGGAAACCAGTTGAGTGGCCTCATTTAAGAAAGTGAATTGGTTATTTTAAATGACGGTAGACCAACGAGGTTAGCGAGAGTAGGTGGGATAGCTAGTGCGATCGACGGTTCTTTGGTTTCGATCGAGCTAGCACCTAAGATCACTTTGAACGTTAGCGAAGAGAAATTGGGTGGGGGTCATTACATGATCGAAACGAATGTGAGAGATAATAGGCTCTATATAAGGACAAAAGGGAACTGATGAATGAGAAGAAATGGGTGGAACGAATGGATGAGATTCTCAGAATAAATGATGTTGCGAATGCGGAACAACTTGAAAATGAAATAGAGAAAATGAATGAAGTATGCGTTAGAACAGTTGATATGAAAGATATTCGAGTGAAAACTTGGGGAATAATGAGATCCAGTACTGGTATAAAAAGAAGCGGATGGCCTTACGAGACTTTAACCGGTGCATTAGCACCCAAAACACAATTACGCTGTCAAGCATGACAGCAAAGTTAAAGAAAGCCATCCTAAAGCGAAAAGAAAATGTTGGCGAAATTTTGTGTCAGAAATGACACAAAGAACGACAACAAGGGATGTATGGTAAAAGTTCAATAGAGTGCGAGGAATGCAAGTTGGTGGAAGGAATGTGGTTTTGAAAGACCTTGAGAAAGGTTTTGAATTTATGAGTATGATGACTAATGTGGATGATACTTTGAATGGGATTCTCCTGAATGACATTGGAAATGAAAGCGAAGATGTAAGTGGCCCGTTTGAATGGAGTGAGTTCATGGAAGTATTGGGCAAATTAAAACCTACTACTCAAGGGACAAACAAAGGGAACTTCAGGATGATTCAGAAGCTGGGTACGGAAGCAAAACCAAATTTGCTTACCGTACTCAATGAGACATGGATGCAAAATAAAATACCGGATAAATGGAAAAATTGCAGAGTGGCTCCAATACCTAAGAAGGACAAGGATCCTGAAGTGGCAACAAACTATAGGGGTATTTGTATGTTGAATGTTTTAATGAAATTGGTGAATGGAATGCTGAAAGAGCGAATGGAGAAATTTATAAATGAGAATAGCTTGTTACCAGATACGACGTATGGTTTTAGAAAGAAACACTCTGCAGTAGAGTGTGTGGAGAAGTTTGTATGGGAAGTGAGAAAGGATAAAAGAAAGATTGTAACGGTATTTTTGGATGTTGAGAGAGCATATGATTATGTCGTTCCTAGGAAATTGATTCAAGTCCTTATCGACTTGGGTTTTCCGAAGAAATGGACTGAATGGATACATGAGTTTATGAGTGGAAGGAGAATAATACTGAATGGAAAAACGTTTAGATTGATGGAGGAGGTGGGATTAGGACTGCCACAAGGTAGTAAAATTTCGCCAACTTTGTTTAATCTATAAACAAGGGGAAAAACACCAGATCAGCGACAGCAAGTTAATCATTCTGCAATTTGCAGATGATATCGTTGTCGTTGGAATAGGTAGATCTGCAGATCAAGCGATTCAGAAAGCACAACAGGGTGTGAACCAGGTTGTGTTAAAACTGAAGAGTTTAAATCTCAAAGTGAACGTGAATAAATGTAGCTGCATGAGTTTTAGAATGGAGTGACTGATATATTAAGAAAGGCGTTAGTTTCCACAAAAATTGCGTATGGAATTGGAGTGTATGGTGATGGTTCTGTAGTTGGTTTTCGTAAGTTGATGAAAGTTGAGAATGCATGTGTAAGGATGGTATTGGGGGCGATAAATTCGACTCCAATTCACTGTCTTTATTCGGAAGTTGGTGATTCACCTCTGGATTATAAAGGAGAGTGGATCACAGTAAGAGAGATAGTGCGAATGAAAACTAACGAAATTCAACTAATTGAGGAAATGTTAACAAGGTTGCAGATCAAACCCCCTTTTAAAAACATGTATAGGACAACCATTTTGACCGAAAACCTAAACGAGTTTTTGTCAATTGGAAATCAAGGTCCAGGGGTTAAACCTGCAAACCTTGTAGTGTGTTTGGAATTTAGGAAACATAACAAGAATGAAATGAATGAAACCATAATCAAAAGACTGTGGTTGAGTGTTAAACTGTTGTATCATGCATATTTTGTTGTCTATACAGATGCTAGTGTGAATGAAGATGTATGTGGGGTGGGAGTGTTTGTGCCTGCCACAAACTATGAATACTCGTGTAAAATGGAGAACCGCATCTGTATAATGAATGCTGATTTGATTGAAATGTATGAAGGAATCAAGTTGGGATTAAATGAAAGGATGAGGAGAATAGTAATATTCTCTGATTCCAAGAGTGGGATGATGTTACTACAAAACGGAGGAGGTAGCCAGGGCAATGTATATGTGGATATGATATATAAGCTAGTGAGAGGACAGCAGTTTGACATATCCATACAATGGATACCAGCACACTGTCGAAACACTGGGAATGAAAGAACTGATATGTTAGCGAAAAGGGGAGATTGAATATGAGAGTAAAATTCAGGTGAAAGGCAAAAAGTACAAAGAGCTAGTGAAGCCTTACTACAAGGACCTCGGTGGAAGTACAAGAATGATAAGAACAATTAAACGGATAAGAATGAACTGTGGAAAATTATCCATATAAATGAAACAAATAAATATAATAATAAGAAAATTGGATTATCAACACATGAAAACTGTCTGTTTTATCGTAATATGAAAACAGGATGGAAATAATCAAAACAAATTAATTACAAATTTTAACAAAATATCTTTATTAATACCAACACTTCTCAAATAATTTGTGCATATTAAATTATAGATCATACAAACTGTCAATGGAAGTATCTAATTCCACCGCTTCATTATCTTTGCTAAGCTCTGTCTGATTTTTGGTGTCTTTGATTTTTGGACGAAAAGATGTAACAAGATCTGGTTCTATCATTTCCTTATCTTTAACTAACTCATTTTCGTTTTCTTGAATTATTGAAAGTGAAACTTTTTTAACTTTAACCTTATTGTCAAATTTAATTCTATCAAATGATGGTTCAACTTCCAATGCTCTATTAACGTAACCTTTTTCCATTGGAGGTTGTTGCTTCAAAAGTGACTTAGCTTTCCGGAAAGACATAAGCTTAAGTATTAAAAGTGAAATGTTGGTCAAAATTCCAACCATAATAATTCCTGTGATAATATAAAACAGCCAATCAGAGTGAAAATCAAATTTGAATTCATTTATAAATTCGCCCGGATCACCCTCCTCACCCTGATCTCCATCCTCACCGGCTTCTCCTTGTTGACCTGATTCACCTTTCATACCACGTTTTCCTTTTTGTCCTAATACTCCATCGTGTGCTGGCTCTCCTTCGATACCTATATCTCCTGGGATTCCATTAATCCCTTGGTCACCGTTCACGGTTCCATTTTCCCCCTGGTCTCCTGTATCTCCTATTAGTCCACTTTCCCCTACCCCACTTGATCCTTTTTCTCCTTCATCTCCTTCTTGACCTGCATCACCACGTTGTCCACTTAAACCACAAATCCCTGCAAACGGTACCTCATTACATTCTCCGTAACAATTCGTACACGGCATATCACGTATATAGAAATCTTCCATTTCGCTTTTGGAGCTTCCTAAACACAACAAAATCATTTCAAAACTTATTTTTGAAACCCCCACTGAACAACCAATTTCGAAATATTTGATATCACAACACCTTCAACTTTATCAAAACTGTGACTGTCGTCGATTTGTTTCAAATCTTTCTCCAACATCAATTCAATACTTGCACCAATAAAACTCTTTAAATTTGAAGGATGATCAATAATCGATCGAAATTTTGTCACATTTTTACGATTATTCGTTATCAAACATAATTTTTTATCAAAATCTGAATTTTTTCGAATTAAATATTTTGACAACAATTCAAATTCTTCATTCCATATTGTCATTTTCATATTCGAAATTTGAATACTTTCACGGATGTGACCCAAAGCAAACTCGTTTCGAATTTCATTGAATTTTGTTAGAATTAAATCTCTTTCATATAGTTCCAATGTTTCAACATCATTGTCATCTGTGAGTGGAATTGACGAAACCTAAAAATAAAAAAAAAAATAATTATTTAAACAATCAATGTAAGTAAAATGGATACGAACAATTGTGTCGTATAAACAGCCAATATGTGATAACCGGTTACATGATGTTTTCTCAAGAACACAATAATCTGATGATATCGAATAAGTTAACTGAATGTAACATAAGAATTGCAAAACTAATTCAATCTGTAAATCGTGCAACCTCATTTTTAAATTATGAGTGATTGGTGAATTTAATTTAGAAAAAAAATTAATT
Organism: Diogma glabrata; assembly: GCA_963693315.1. Lineage (NCBI taxonomy): Eukaryota > Metazoa > Arthropoda > Insecta > Diptera > Cylindrotomidae > Diogma > Diogma glabrata. The sequence continues at coordinate 5,068,375 of OY856188.1, forward strand.
ATTTACCCTAAATTGTAAAAATAAATATTATCAAAATAATTGAGTAATTTTCCGCGAATTTGGATATGATAAGCAATAAAATTTTGTTACAGATTGTAATAGTTTGTGTATATAGTAAAGAGATGTTCAGAAATTGTAAAAGTATATCATGCTTAGTTTATGTTACGTAGGATGACACATTGAGATGGACCGCTTCCTCATTCTCTTTTACCTGACAGCTTTTTACCTCATTTGAAGTCTAAATTATTCAGCTAACTAGGTTAAACATCCGACATTCGCTGAGATTTGGCACAACTCAACTTTTTCCATTTCAAAAAGCGTAGACTAACGGTAGTTTGCTATTTTGCAAAAATTTTTATTAAAACAGAAATTGAGAAATATGCTGGAAGAAAGCTCTGGATATCAATGCGATCAAAATTAGTCACAATTAGTCACAAGTTTACGACATAAAACTAGGTAGCGAAAATCCGAAATTCTACGTCTACGCCGTGTTACCTGGGTATTGCTAACAGAATTAGGTTGGTGTAGTGGAGAGAGGCAGAGTAAGTAATGCTAATACTCGATGATTCTGAACCATGGCGACTCATTGGCGCCATAAAATCAATGCAACTCAAGCGTCTGTTTTCTATGTTAGGTGCAGCTTGGAGAAAAATGGCAAATCAACTGAAAAATGGCAAATCACCAGGTTTCGATGGAATTCCCGCAGAACTATTGCAAAATGGAGGAGCAGCTCTAGTCTCACGTATATACGATCTGATTCTTGCAATCTGGGACCAAAAACTACTTGTTAGATGGAAAACAGCTCTCATTGTTCCGCTACATAAGAAAGGTGACCGTCTAAAGTGTACAAATTATCGTGGCATCGCACCGTTGAACACTGCATATAAAATATTGGCTAATCATACTTGCTCGACTCATCTTGTTCGCCGAATCTATCATCGATGACTATCAGTGTGGTTTTCGTCCCAATCGTTCAACCACAGATCAATGTTTTACCTTAAGAATGATTCTGGAAAAATGTTGGGAGTACAACATCAGCATTCACCAGCTCTACGTTGATTTCAAGCAAGCATATGATAGCCGCGACAACCTTTGGTCGGTATTAATATGCCTTGGTATCACAGAGCAACTTGTTTCTCTGTGGAAATTCAAAACATCGGGATTTAATTATAGATAGTAATCGAAGGGTTAGTTTCTGATCATTTCGATATAACATCAGGTGTTGACAGGTTCGACAGGGTGATGCACTCGCGCCCGTACTATTTAATTTGGCGCTTGAGTACGCGATAATAAAAAGCCAAATTGAGAGACAAAACTGCATATTTAACAAATCTAGTCAAATTCTTGGCTACGCAGATGATATTGCGCTTCTCGGACGTAGATCCAGTGATATTAAGAATGGTCTCTCTAAGCTTGAAAGAAATGCTAAACCACTTGGATTATGCATCAACACCGGCAAAATTAAAGTTTTAACATTGACTAAAGGAGTAAACTGTAATGAAGTGCCTCTCATGATGTCAATGGGAGTGGCTTAGCAGGAAGCGTACCTAGAAATGATGTATTGCCGTTCGACTTAGTCTCAATCATCGTGGATAGGAGATATTAATAACCTGCTGCTTCAGCACAAATACGGAAATGTACGCAATTTTCAAAATAAACGGAAATAAAAAAAAAAATTATAAGTGAAAGATGAGACTCTGGCGACCCCCTTCTACGAAAGAACCACGGTCGACACGTTTAACCCCCTCAATCACTCACACACGCCCACACACACACACAATCATTCACACCCCTATATCATACGGATAAAAGGAAAATAAATCAATCAGACTCACCCATGGTTATATCCTCTTAGCCTCCAAATCCTGCGGGTTTCAGCCCTCCATCAGCACGGCTGCATATACGTCGATCAAGAAAATAGGATGTCGCAATTGGTATGAACAAACGCCGAATCAATTTGTAATCAAAAGCGTTGAATAAACTTGTAATCAAAAGCGTTGAATAAATTTGCAATCAAAATCGTTGAATAAATTTGTAATCAAAAGCGTTGAATAAATTTGTATTTAAAATCGTTGAATAAATTTGCAATCAAAATCGTTGAATAAATTTGTAATCAAAATCTTGGAATAAATTTGTAATCCAAATCTTTGAATAAATTTGTAATCAAAAGCGTCGAATAAATTTGTATTTAAAATCGTTGAATAAATGTGTAATCAAAAATCGTGGAATAAATTTGTAATCAAAATCGTTGAATAAATGTGTAATCAAAATCTTTGAATAAATTTGAATTCCAAACCGTTGAAGAAATTGATAATCCAACTCGACGAATAAATTATAATTAAAGTTGAGATATGTTGAAAACAAATACTCCACAGTATTTGACATAAACAATCGTTGAATAATTCATAGTTAAGGTTGAAATATGTTGCTAACAAAATAATTGTTGAAATAGCTAGCAAATACGGTGGAATTAAACTGCGCCCATTGGTATCAACAATCGTTGAATAAAACTTATGAACGTTGACTAAATTGTAGTTGCCTATGTTGAAATGATCAAGTAACAAAGGGTATAAACCTTCACTGAATCAATTGGTGGGTACAATGGAGTATGCCGCAAGCTCGATTATTGAATTAAACCACAATGGTTGTATACGTTGAAAAGTTGCCGAAAATATTTGTATATATGAACGTTAAATAAATTTTGCAATCATAAGCGTTGTACAAATTGGTAAATATGAGCGGTGAATAAAT
>OY856188.1:5076125-5191011 GCA_963693315.1 Diogma glabrata
TACAAAGAGGTATTACGACATATCATTTATGAAAATCGTTTGAGTTTTTCTACAATCGCTCGTCAAAATGCACTCACATCACAAATTAACAAAAAATTGGGGGGCACCCTGTGAAGACCCCTGGTCGAAAAAAAAATTCTAAGAGAACTCGTATTTTTATTTATGAAAGACTATCTATAAACAAAAAATAATCAAAATTAAAAGGAGTCAAGTCAAAATTTCCCAAAAATTTGCTAAACTTGTCTGAAATTGCTCATATATTAGACTGAAGTTATCCTTAAATATTATGGCGCCTCCTTCTTGAAGTTCTGAGTGTAAGCTCCCAGGCGGGTCGCAGGTGGTGGATAGCGTTACCACTGTTCCGATATTAATGTTTACTAACAATACGATCGTGTACAAGGTACATCCCGAATAACAAATGGGGACCCCGAACCATACACTTAATCCAGTGGTGTGGCAACCGTGCCGAGGTGATCGATTGGCTGATGGTGATCTTCATCAGTCGCTAACGACTAACAACTCAGAGCTAGACTTTCACTGCAGGATTGTGACTTGATCAAGTAAGGCGGCTCTGCTTGACTCCACCTTCTTTCCGACCCATAAATATATGCATTATGGGAAAATCTAACAATAATTTAAAAAAAATTAAAAAAATAAAAACACATATACACACAATTACACATAACAGTACCACAACGTCCAAAAAACACTACAAAAAAACTGAGGAAAATTCTGTGGACGGTAATACGTCCACAGTAAACTTTCCGAAATCTGGCACTCCAACTCTACTCCGGAGACTTGTGAAAATCTTCGGTCGCGTCACACGTGGCTCTTGAAGATTTAAACAAGTCTCTGAAAAGTCTCCATCTGGTGCAGTCGGAATCGGAGGTCAGGTTCCGAGACCACTATAACAGTTGGAAATAATTGGAAGAGGAAAATCGTTTGTGGTTCAGTGAGGAGAAAAAAGAAGAAAGCTTAGGCTGACTTCTCACTGCAAACATGTATTGCAGTGCAGGCCACTACATCTAGTGGCACCTTTGCCCCAACACCTCCCTTGGACACGAGGGCTGTGATGATCGAACAGATTAATTAACCGATCACCTCAGTTCCGCGTCATAAAGCGAGCCTTTTTAAGGGTCATAATAGGTCTAGCTGTGAAGGCACTCCAAATCCTTGAGTTCTTGAAACACGAAAGCAGAAAGGCTTCATGTGATAATTTCTAAAAGAGTCCATTGAAGTCGACGACAACGACGGGTGCAAACATAGTTGCATCAAGCTCTGCTTGTACAGCCAAGAGAGAGCTAGTTGGAATTGTTGAATCTAACAATGGAATTATCACCCAGGAATAAAGCAATTTGATCCAGCAACGCCTGTTTGAAGATATAAACAGGAACTCTGTCAACCTTTGATGGGGTGTCGATGAAAGAAGGAAAACTTTGTTTCCGATGTTCAAACGACTTCTCATTGAACTGGATGGTGGAGGAAATTCCAGGTTGCATTCCATGAGAAGGAGGAAGGCTTTCAGCAATGAAGTTGTGTGATCTCCCTAAGACGCGCCTGGCCAAAATCTGGATTCCACGTTATAGACAATTTAAGACGGCTTTATTGGGTGGTCTCAGACGTCAAAATGGATGGGACAATTCCAAATGGAGGATCCGATCGCGCGGGGGGAAGAAATTGGCTAAGGATAAAACCTCTGTTGAAGGAAGCCTCCTGTACATTTTTTTCGATGAAGATAGTGCGAAAGCAATATTTAATCGGAAAGCGAAACTTTTCTTCATGTGCGGTTCAGTAAATGTTAAGTTTAGTGGATCGCGCTTGAAGACATAAGCGAATATCACTGATATGATGGCAGTGGAAAAGTTTGGGTTTCGACAAATTAATCTGCAACATAACGTAAGTGGGTCCTATAAGTTAATGGTTTCACTTGCTAAAAAGTTGCATACAAAAATATTAATAAGTCAAGACCCCTACATTATTAAAAACAGAGTCTATCATTGAACGTCTGGAACATTCTGTATAAAGGGGTTCCTGATATAACCAGAACCTGCATAGCATCAAATCAAAGTCTTGATATGCATCTTCTGGTTGAGTTATCGTCAGGTGATTTAACCGTAGGAATGCTCATTTATGGAACAGCTACGGAAAAAGGGAGATACTCATTGTGTCCGTCTATTTTCCGTACGACTCCATTACTCTCAGCCAACGTAGGAATTGGTGCGCGTGTTTAACTATTCCAAGCATAAAAACCTGGATATCATAGTCGGTTGTGACGTTAATTCACAACACGTAAGCTGAGGGAAGTACCCATAATAACAGCAGAGGTCCGTCTCTCTACTACTAATTTGAAAATTCTAAATGCCGGAGGAGAGCACAATTTTGTTAACTCCGGTCGGCAAGAAACCATCTTCTAGAAGACATTAGGAGCTGGCTGGATCACAGATATATAGACTTTCTTGTAAAGGCGATCCCAGCCGAGGATTGTGTCTACCGGAATCAAAGACAAACGGATTTGGTGTGCTTCAGGAGCATTGTAGAGGAGAAACGTGCTAGTGGAAGCATTTCCAAAGTCCGGGATATTGAACAAGTCGTTGACCAGCTCAACGATCTATTAGTCTAAGCTTTTGAGAGCTCGTGTCCCGAAACGAGGCAAATCAGTTTGGTGGAACAAAAACCTTGATAAACTCAGACAAAGATCCAAGAAACTTCTGAGCAGAGCTTTGCAAACTGTGAAACTGTGAAACAAGGAAACTTTTCAAAAGGCTTATTCGTAAATCAAAGAAGAGGTCTTATGAAAAGTACTGCGAGTCGATTTTGACTATCACAGAAGGTGCTGCACTAATGAGGGCCTTGAAAAAGAATCCTTTAGCGAGACTGGATAATATTAAATTATCCAATGATACTCATACTTCTTCAAATGAAGAAACTTATACAGCACTGTTTCAACAACATTTTCCTGGCTGTGTACTTGGAGAGATTCCTCAGGGGACAGCCGCAGAAAATAGGGAAAAACAAAACCGAATGGACTGGATAATGGCAAAAAGGGTTGTATCGAGTTGTATTAGAGTTTTATTTATCCCAAAAATAGGGAAAATCAGCTATTGCGAAACGAAAAACTTCAGACCAACCAGTCCTGGCTAATACTTTCTAAAGTCTCTGGAATGGTCAGAAAAGCCTGTCTGAAGAAAACCCCGCTAAGCAATAGGCAATACGCTTATCATGCAGGAAAGTCTACGGACACAATCCTTTCAGAGGTGGTCTCTGATAATGAAGAAATTATCTTTAAAAATGCTATCACTCTTGGTAAGCGTGGATGTTCCCATCAACATCAGGGGTTGTAGGAGAAATTATCAAGTGCTATGGAGAGATTTGAAAGAACACCTGTCAGATTTGTCCATGCCAACTGATGACACAGTACCTCTAACTACATTTCAAAAGCAGCATAGAGTTGTAACACCAACGATAAAGGACCGGTCCTCAGCTGATTTGCTATTGGACAGGGCGGCCAACACGTTGGGCATCTACACAGATGGCTCTCTCACTGAAAATGATGCAGGAGCTGCGGTTTACTTCAGTAATGAAAATCTAGGGCTGCAATTTCCACTTGGCGAATACTGCACATCTTTTCAGGCTGAGGAATACAAGCGACGGAGCTTGAGTGGTCTGGCAAGATAAGTAATATTTTTAATTATAGCCAGGCTGCTCTAAAAGCTCTAGGAAACTACACTATTAAGTCAAAAATAGTGCAAGAATGTTCTAGGTTCTTGAATTATCTCGAGCTCAGGAACATCATATCACTGATATGGACACCAAGACATAGTTGGAATCTCGGGAACGAAAAATCTAATAAGCTAAAGAGCTCCGCAGGGACACTAATAGGCCCTGACTCAGCAATTGGTATATCGAAAGGTAGGATAAGATCGCTAGTCGAACAAGTCCCTTTATGGTCCAGTAACACTCAAAGAAGGAGCAAAGAGGGCTGCAAGTTCTCCAAGATGTTCACTTCAGAGTTAAATTAGCAAACAACCGAATTCCTGTTAAATCAGACTGCATGCTAATGGTGGGACTACATGTTAACAAACATATGGTACAGCTTCGAGTAGAAAATGATCCAGCATTCGCTTTTGTCTTGAAGAGAATGAAACAGTTCTTTACATTGTGGAAGAATGTTTGGCTCTCTCCGGGCTCCGAAGCGTCATATTAGGATCAAACTATCTAATGATAGAAGATTTCTGCAAAGCAGATCATTCAAGGCTGTTGGCTTTTTTCAAAAAGGTCTTCAGCTCTTGAATATGAGGATGACTACATGGTCGCCTTGCCAAAAAAAAAAAAATAAATTATCCTTAAGTTGGGATTGATCCAACTCAAATGTTCATAGGAAGCTGTAGACATCTATATAGTCTAAGTTAACCGAAATAAGTAGATTGTTACACAAAACTGGTAATTAATCGATATAACTTAAGCAATCGCCATTTTTCATACAAAACGAAAATATCTACAAAACTTGCTAGCATTTTTGGATCTGTTGTCTGATTCGGCTTAAACGACCTCCTCTTTCAATTGTCTATTATTTATCACAATTAGTATTTTCTAATTACTTTGGCCAATGTGTGTTAATAGTTTCCTTTGTTTGTTTATATGTTTTGTACAAGGCAGTCTACTATTAGCGGCTGAAAAATTATTAATGGATTATTTTTGAATTTGTTCTCGGTACCATTAACGGTTGACGTTTTATTAAAATGAGTAAATCGAATAATTAACATAATTGCGCCAGTAAATTTCAATTTTTTACATTTATTATATTTTTTCTAATATACTATAAAACAAATAGTTTATCACTGACTGGAGTTTCAACAAATTCTACATCATTATGAACAGTCTCCAATGGCTTTGATGTGTCAAATTCCTTTTTAATTTTTTTATTATTGCACGATAAAAAGCTAAAACAATTAGTAACAAACGATTCATTTTGAATTACATAAGATTTTTCTTGATTAATAATTGGAATAATTTTAATGAGCAAAAATATAAAATTAGTGATAACTCCACACACAAGAGTTCCAGTAATTAAATAAAAATACCAATCATCGATTCTCGGTTCAAGTAAATAATTTATTTTACCATCCATACCAATATCGCCTTGTTCACCTTCTGGTCCGGCCTCACCTTTACTTCCAGTCTTACCCGCAAATCCACTCTCTCCTTTTTTTCCTATTAATATTAATCCTCTTTCACCGATAATACCTTTTTCACCTTTTAATCCAATAGCACCAAAATGACCAAAATTAAAAGGTGCTGCATTACCTTTATCACCAAGTTCACCTCGATCACCCATTTCCGAAAAACCAATATGCCCTCTTACACCATGCTCACCATGCTCACCATTCAACCCACGATTTCCACTTAAACCACATAATCCATCATAAGGAACAACATTACACTCCCCAGTTTCGTGATTACATTTACTACAAGGAGGTCCAAATAAATATTCAGCTTCATCTTCTATAGCACTTGCTAAACACAAAAACACAAGCTCAAATTCTGGTTTTTTTGCTAACCCACTAGTACAACCAATTTCCATTAAATTCCAAAGTATTACCCCAGCCTCTTCATATCGTTTCCCTCTATCAATATGTTTTAAACTTTCGTTTAACAAAGCATCAATACTTTCATCAATAAACGTAACCATATACGCTGGATGTTTAATTATAGTTCGAAATTTTTTCACATAACTAAAATTGTGCGTATCCAAACAATAAATTTTTGAAAAATATGTATTTTGGGTAATCAATAAAGTTGATAGATATTCCAACTCATCGTTCCATTTCAATAATCTCATATTTGCCACACGAATATATTTACGTATTCTTCCAGTCGCGTAATCATTACGGATATCATTCAATTTGGTAAGAATTGATAAACGATGATTTTCATGAAGAATTTCGACTTTGTTGTCATCTAAATCTGTGAAGTTCTGAAATCAATAAAATAATTTATGAAAGTTCAAGTTGATTGATTGATTTTGGTTTCAAATATAAAGCGGTTACAGTTTTACTTGCGGTACATCCAATATGCGGAATGCCATCACAAGATGTTGTTTCCAAAGCACAGTACGATGATGGATCATATGAAAAAATTAATTTAAAACTCATTAAAACCACTAAACTTAGTAACATTTTTTTCAAAAAACAATGGCTTGCATGCCGAAAGAACGATTCTCAAACTGTTTAATAATAAATTTGGCAAAAATAATATTCTACTATTTTTTAGCGATACAAAGCTACCGGAATTTGATGGAAGATAACAAATTCGTAATACAAATGTTTGTTTGTGTAGATTTTTTATTTTAATCTGCTGATACGATATGGATTCTGTGTAATACATAAAATTATGTGTTCTAAGTAGGTCGTGAAAGAATAGTTTGAACCAGTTAGCTTCGACCCACCTAGTTAAACCTATTGTGTTTTAGGAATAGCCTCCAATGTATTTTGAACACAATGTGTGACTAAGACAATTAATTCAACCGGAAAAAGCAAATCTTTAATCCAGTATGCAAATTTGTAAAGTAAATTTGTTCTGTATATTTATATATATGTTAAGTGACCGAGTGAAGAACCTGAGTTTGATTGCCAACCATGTGAAAGTGCTTACAATCAATAATAAAAATCAATTAATTGCAACAACAAATACTTGAAACCTAACAAATGTTTTAAATTGTAAGTTAAAGCATAACAATTGTTTTGATGTACAAGAAGTATGCACAAATGTTGCGACTATACAACGAATTACTCATTAGTAATTTGGAAAAATGTTTTATATGAAAAATGACGATCGCTCGAGCTTTGTCGAATTATCACTCGTTTTATGTAGCAATCTATGGCCGTAGATGTAGTGCCAAGTTTACTTTTTACGCAGATTCCTAATTTATTCTCTATAAATTCTTCAGTAGAAGTTCCAAATGGGATTGATGGTAAATTTTCACAATCGTAATCTAAACCACTTTTTCCAATAATTTGATGATTAGTTTATTAGTTTTTGTGAATCGTAAAATTTTATGTAATATTTAATGAGCACCACAAAACATCAAAATTTATTTCACTTAATTTTGATAGAATTAACAAAATTAATTTTTAAAATTAAATTCCAAACAATATTTTGATAAATGTTCTATCATCTTTACACAAATAAAAGGAAAATTAAACCAAATAAATTACGTCTCAATCAACATGAGTTAAGATTCACAGTAGTAAAAAAATTTTCTAAATGTCTGACTTCTGCGTTTACAGTGATATAACTATTTACATTTTTTCAATGCCACATACACCCCCTTCTCAGTGACATTTTTTTTTTAAATCAAAAGTATTGTGTAATAGGGTTTAGAATATGTGTCACAACAACACATATACTCCTTTAAAGAGCTAGGTCCCACAACAACTGGCGTTCTAAGGTGTTGATGAACGCTTTTTTAAACTTCTGTGGGTTGAAGCCACCTGAGACTAAGGATTCCGGTAAACTTTCCCATTTGTATGCAGTTCGGACAAAGAAGTCTTTCTGTGATCTGCCAGTATGACAGGGCGGGATCTCGACCGTTTCACTGGTTGTGCTAGCCGATTGCCGAGTGGAACGGGGGTAAGAATAAGTTTGAGGCATGATGCCGCTGATTTCATCTTAGCACTGTTGATGACGATATTTGTAAAAAACAACGAGGTCAGCAACAGTGCGACGATGTTGTTGGGAATCAAGTTTTGCTGTAAAAGCTCGATCATCCACAATTCGTATAGCCCGTTTTTGAAGAGTCCAAGAGGGCCAAGATGGAAACAGAAGCAGCACCCCAAACTTGACAACAGTACTCCATACAGGAACGAATATAGGACTTATAAACATGGAGCAATTGGTATGGAGTTAAAAAAATTTTGCATCCATTTAGAAGGCCGAGTTTTTTAGACGCGCTTTTTGCCATCGCCATTATATGATCGTTCCAGAGTAGGTACATTTGAAACTGTGACACCCAATAAACGAATGTTTTTACATTCGCCTATTGGTTCATCACACATACTGAATCTTTGTCTTTGATCTGGAAACAATCAACAGCTGTGTTTTGGTAGAGTTGAAATTGACCATGTTTTGGTCACTCCAATTGGCGACTATTTTTAGGTCTTTATTCACGTTTATGGCAGCGTCTCTCCGGGCACGATTAATTCGTTCGTGCATTTTACCTTTTGAAGGAAGTGGCTCAAACGACTTTATAACGGTACCAGAGGTACTGTTATACCAGGATAATACAATTAACAGAAAAAGAGATGATGGCCTTTAACCAGAAAAATCTCTAATAGTTTAGTTATTTAGTTATTCATATTGGTCCCAAGGGACTAGTATTTTAAAGATTCATTAAAAAGAAATAAAAATATATATACTATAAAAAAAAATTAAAGACTTCTCTTAGGTGATGATGGTGATGCATGCGTCTTTCGTCCTTGTATGACGCTACTTCAAGAAAATGTATCCAATATACTACTAATGTATACAATATGCCAATATAGTCCAATGTACTACCGTATCCACTGCTTCCCAAAATATCCAATACCAGAGTTGTATCAATTTAAGGTTTGTTGATCAATTATGCTCCTCAGCCCAACGATATAATGATTCATTTTCCTTGCTATATATATTGCTAATATAGTTGTTCGGAATTATGAAATAATATGACCACTGAAATTCACTTTAGATATATATTAATCTGAATGATATAGATTTTTTTACAACAATGTTACATAATTTGTTTATTCATTTTATATATTTATCAATTATCATGGCACAGGTTTTATAACAAATGTAATATATTTTTCTTTGTTTCTAAAAAGAAATAACTGTGAGAACTCTTTTCTCTTTCTTTTAATTTATATCAATAACTGATGCCGTTAAAACAATTTTCTTAGCAATTTTAATCACCACCCGGTAAGTGAATTTTATTTTTAAAATTCAACTTACTACTCAAAAAGAAATTTTTCCTTTTTGATCTGATTTTAGTAAGTTCAATATTATAATCGAACTAACTGGCAATATGCAAAATGCATTCTATAAATAATCTAAACGTATGGGTGTGAGGGAGATGATTATTGAAGGCATTCGTATATTCTTCTCCGTTGCAATGTCATTTTCCGTTTATAAAGTTGGAGATCAACCATATTCGTCACCATGTTATTTTGAAAATTGCAATACGAAAACTTGTTTAGGATTTTCATTCTGTTTCATAATTATAAAAAGAAAGAATCAACCACATATAATGTGTTAATTTTTGTTTCAGTTATTAATATTATAAGAAAAGAAATAAAAAAGCAAGAATGACAATAAATCGTTAATAATTTACTTAATTTAATTTAATTAATGAAAAATCGTATTGTTGGAGGATCGATTAAAAGGCTCTTTATATTGTTGTTAATCGTATGGACAATGAACAATTTGTCGTGCTCAAGATGATGTTGCACGTGGTCATGGTAAGCGTTCTTTTTAAGAGATGGTAAGTGTTTTTAAGAAATTCGGCAAGGCCAAAAATTTTTGAAATTTTTTTGTTTCAGAACACTACTAGGACTGAAACCACATCGACATCGTATATTTTATAACCAATAACTTTTAGAATTTTTTGATTTCATTTTTGGTGATTTTTTTTTTTGTATTCTTGAGTCAATAAATAATCTACAAAAAATTGATACTAAAAATTTTTTATATCTTACTGTAAAAATACCTAAAAATTAGGATTCTAGGCCAGTCGTCTTTTAAATATAAAAAAGTCTGACGAGTGCGAATAAAATTCGCTCGCCAAGGGTTCCGTGAATGTAAAAGAACACATTATCAAAAATAAATGACATAAAGTTATGTTGTAAAGTCTTTATATCGCTAGACTATGGACGCATAACAGAATAAATGTTTAATCGTAAACGTCAATAGTAAATGTCAATCACATCTACATTGATCAAAAATGTTACTTGAGGTTAAATCTTATCCATAGCTGTTTATGTTAGCTAAAGTATTTTAATAGTCTAAATTGGGAATATTTGTTCTATAAATCAGCGTCGAAATATAGGGTGGTATACATACACTTAAAATAGCACTTTTTTCATCAATAACTAAAAAAACTATGCATCGCAGAATTCTAAAAAATATTGCAATGTTTCTTAAATTAAGTGTTCTTTCAAATGACACCCCACTCGTTTGGTTCCAAAAAAGTTTTTTTTTGCCCTCCCCACACCCATCCCCTAAACACACAGAAATTTAATTATTTGAGAGTTCGCTATAATTTTCGTTCAAAATATAGCAAACTGCCTGTCTCTATGAATTTTTTCAATTTTTTCTGTCTATCAGTGTCGAAACGTAGGGGTGGGAACGGTCTGGAATTTGCACATTTTTTCGAATAACTCAAAAACTGTGTACCACAAAATTCTAAAAAAAATTGCCAAATTTCTGAAATTTGGAGCTCTTTCAAATGACACCCCATTCGCTTGGGTCAAAAAAGTTTTTTTTCACCCTTCCCCACCCCAATCCCTTAAAAACACAAAAATATAATTATTTGAGAGTTCGCTATATTTTTCGTTCAGAGTTTATCAAACTTCCTGTCTCTGTGAATTTTTTCAAATTTTTCTGTTAATTAGGCTCGAAATGCAAGGGGGGGGGACCAACTTTTTGTGTCACTTTATTGATAATAATTCAAAAACTATGCATTGCAAAATTCTAAAAAAAAATGGCAATATTTCTAAAATCAAGTTTCAAATGACACCCCATATGACCTGGTTTTAAATGATGTTTTTACCCCTTAACATTCCCACCCCTTTAATAAATATAGTTATGAGTGTCTGCCACTTTTCTATATTTTTTATTAAAAACCTACTCAATTTTTTATCATTCCAAATATATTTCAAGATTTTCGATGAAGTAGGGTCGGAGTTAATCGGGGCAATAAAACATCCCGAAAACGTCATTTTTCAAAATTATACAAAAAATGGTGAGGTGAAAAATTTTTAAAATATATTTTTAAATAATGCTGAAATGAAGCCCTTTCATATGATACCCAACTCGTCTCGCTAAAAAATGTATGTTTTCAAAGGCTTTACATCGTACCTCCTTAAAACAAACGAACACAACTTTATTTATTTTTTAACCCGCCATCTTGTGTGGATAGGTAAGTTTTATAAGCACCTCAAATTTTAAGTTCATCGGACTAATGGTTTACGAGATAATCGAAATAATGTGAAAAACACGTTGTACTCTCACCAATAGTGTTCCGTATAAAAAACGGAACCCTAAAAAGTTGGCAAAGTGCGAAGAAAATTCGCTCGCCGAGGGTTCCGTGAATCAACAAACTGACAATTATAAATTAAATAAAGTCTTTTTGTAGACTTTTTATATCACCAGACCATAGCGCGTATGATAAAAAATGTTTATGTGATAAAATGATTTTTTCCTCGTAAATGTCAATTGAAAATTGATCCGAATTATACACAAAATATATTATTTCCTAAGACCTTTGAAGTTTTTTTTATTAAATTGGTTCGGAACTAAGTGGGGAAAAAACTGTACAGTAAAAAATTATAAAATACATTTTTAAGGGATACTGAATTCAAGACCTTTCATATGATACCCTACTTGACTCGGCAAAAAAAAGTATTTTTTTAAAGACCTTACATTGCACCCCGTAAAACAAACGGAAACCATTTTTTTTTGTATCTGTCATCTTCAGGGTCATTAGGTTAGTTTTAAACGCATCTTAAATTTTAGGTCCATAGGATTTATAGTTTATGAGATAACCGATTTTAATACAACAAACTACAGAATACACATCGTAGTCTCAACAGTAGTGTTCCGTATAAAAACGGAACTTAAATTAAATTTTTTATCTAAACCCTCCCCCCATAGCCCAACCATGTGTACGCCACTGCTGGACGCTATCACGTCTCGTGAACAAATTTTCACTCACGAAAAACAGCATCTTGTAGCATTTCTTTTTCATTACTTTTTCCTTACTTTTTCATTACTTTTTATTTACTTTTTCATTACTTTATCCTTACTGTTTCATTACTTTTTCATTACTTTTTCGTTAGTTTTCCGCTATTTTTTCGTTAATTTTTCTTTACTTTTTCATTACTTTTTGATTGTTTTTTTAATACTTTGAAGTAAAGAAGTAATAAAAAAGTAATTGAGTAAAACAGTGTTTGAAATGAAAAATTAATGAAAAGGCAAAGATAAAGTAATGAAAAAGTAAAGAAAAAGTGTTGTAAAAGTAATGAAAAAGAAACGAAAAAAAATAGCGGAAAACTAACGAAACAGTAATGTAAAAGTAATGAAAAAGTAATGAAAAAAGTAATGAAAAAGTAGTTCAAAAGTAATAAAAACGTAATGAAGAAGTAATGAAATAGTAATGAAATAGTAATGAAAAAGTAACGGAGAAATTGCGGAAAACTAACGAAAAAGTAATGAAAAAGTAATGCAAAAGTAATGAATAGACTTTTTTGTTTCTTTTTCATTCTTTTATTTCTTTTTTATATTTGTTTCAATTCTTTTTCATTACTGGTTCATTTTTTTCATTTCTTTTTTTTTCATTTCCTTTTTATTTATTTTCTTTTATGAGTTCAGAAACTCTTATTATACCAAACTGGACGAGGATTGACTTTAATTGGTGATCACCACACATATTACTATTGTTGTTATTAACACATGGTCCGATGATCCAAGAAGTAGTAGTCTGGTGATCAGCGAAGCTGTGGTATAATTCCCTGATTTAAAGAATCACTTCTTTCTCACACGCTTCAAATTTGCTTTAGTGGAGACTTTCATAATTACTTTCGTTTTTCTTTTAAACATGTTTTCTTGAACTCAAACCATAATTGCCATCAACAATAATTTCCGTAAAACAAAGATTGTCCTAAAACAGTTGTGTAATATTTTCCAGTGTAATTTCCTTTATTCAATTTGTGACCGTCAGCTGCTGTAAAATTAGCATAGAACAGTTGTATAATAACTTGTGCTATTCCCATGTAGATGTCCTATAATCGTTTCAAAGTCAATTTTTCTGCTTATAATTTTCTTCCCATTTTAGTATAAGATATTAGTAAAGACTTTTTTTAGTGGGGACAAATAATTAACGAAAAGGAAAAAAAATTCCCCAACGTTCGTTCGTTTTTTGCCTATAAATACGCCTAGCCGCGTATAGAGGCTCTCTTAGTCTCTATTATTCTGATTATCAAATTGGATTGTTTTATACTGGTTGACATTTGTTTTTGCGAGGTTGACCGCCATCATAGAAAATTGGAATTAATTTATTTTAAACTGTGCTGGAAATATCGAGCAAATTAATTCGGTGATTGATGTCAACTTGCTATCGGAAAATGGAACACCCATTACTGCCGCAGTACACCACCCGCTCCTTATCAGGAATAAAAAAAGAAGTAAGAAAAATTTCTTTCCTTTTTGGTGATAATAGTTTTTTTTTTACTAAAAGATGGTGGAAATTTTTTTTCTAACCAGACCAGTGACGCCGTTACGGTGATATTAAAATATAAAGAATTTCGTGTCTTATTAAGAGAATATCCACATTAAATGAAACAAAAAGAATTTAATAAAATAAAATTGACTGATTATATGATGGTAAACCCTTCTAGTTGGACCGGTAATGACATTACAGTCATATCAAAATAAAAAGAATTTTTTTGTGCGTTTATTAAGTAAACTTCGACCTTAACTAGCATGAAAACAAATTAGAAAAAGATATTATCCAAAATAACATTGACTGTTTGTTTGTGTTACTAAAATTAAGTAGGCTAATTTTTGTTGATGATGATTCATGTTTCAAAGATGGTGATAAACTTTTCCAATTGGAATAGTGTGGATTGCTGTGGAATAGTGTGGATCCGGTCCACGATGAATGATTAGGCGTGGCTATGGGATGGAGGAGTGAGAACCAAAAACATCATGGGGTGAGTCTTATATTATTTTACGTTAGTTAGAAGTATGAATGCTTACGGTTATGAGTGTGGGTGTGTGAGTGTATGGATATGGAAGTATGGTCACAAGTAAGTGTGTGCGAGTTTATGGGTTGCATGCGTGTAGGATGGTCATAAACCCACCTGTTAGTGAGCATATTGCAGAAATATAACAAATAAAAATTTAAATTCTATTTTCATCTCTATTTACATCAGCTATTTCATATTTGGGGGGCTTCACCACAACCAATCAATAAGTTGTGTATAATCTCCCATTTGTAATATCTCTGGCATTATCGGTGGAAATAATGAGACTGTTGTTGAAGAGTTATGCATTTATACGAACAAACACCAGTTGTGTAGTGGGAAATACTGATCGGCAATGTAAACCAACATTTTTGAAATATTTTATATTTTATATTGGCTTCAACTTGGATTTATCGAGATAGTTATCCAAGAAATAAAAAAACTAATTGGGTTAAAGTTGCATCATACTTAACGGAGTTCATAGCAATACTATACAGTTGCTCGTTGGTTCTCGATCACTTGCTAGAAGGTTATTTTATCGATTTTGGAAAAACCGAAATGAAACTCATACGTTTTCTTTTACAAGTGTATTTAGAGTTACATTATCAATTGTAGTAATATATATTTGTCTGGACTTCACACGTGGCAATGTGCAAGGTGCGTGTGTGTGGGCGTGTGTGAGTGTGTGTGTGTGTGTGTGTGTGTGTGTGTGTGGGTGGGTGAGCGAATGTCGTAAGATAATTTAAGAGATTTAACTACATTTGCATTGTGCTATACTAAAAATTAATAACAAAAAGTTGATCAAATCTCAAATTTTTTCATGCACGCTCGCTGATAGCTGGTAAAACTATCAGCAAGCGTGCATGGAAAATTGATATTTAGAAAAACTTTATTCAAAATATAAATTAAATACCTAAGATGTTTGACGAATGGCCAAAAAGAGGACAAATGGCATTATTTTGAAAAAAGATGTCGGACACATTTTTTTGGCTTTAAAAGAGGACGTGTCCTCTTAAAAGAGGAGGTCTGGTCACCCTAACTACAGCAACAATAAAATTGACTTTTTGTATATCACTAAACGTCTTGTAAGGATAATTTTTAAAACTTTGTAAGAACTACTTCTTGTAGTTTTTTCCCGCTTACTGGAGGTAAAGCTTTAAGAGTTGGATAATAAAATTTCTAAGCTTCATTCATCCTACACAAATTTGTTAACGAAATTAATTGAGGCTTGTTGTTTCTTTGAACATTTCGTCTTTTCACACTTTCTTGGTTACTTTTTGATAGATAGTTAATATTATTCACTCCCAAGTAACTAATACTCGAACTCTTAGAGGAAGTTAACTTACGGTTACAGGACTCTGGTCATTAACTGCACATGCCCATATATTTTTATAGTAACTCGATCAAAACAAATTTCGAGTATCAGCAATCGTTTTTTTATGAACGAATAAACGTATTTCAGAATTATTTTTTATCTGAGTATAAAAATAAAAATGATATCAATATGAGTTCATAGCAATGCAGCTTTTATACAATTACTCCAGTTAGCGTTAGATCAGTTTAATATTATCTTAATTCGGTCAAAACCGATTCAATAGTCTAGTATCAAAATGTCAAACGTGTTTCGAGCTATCAAGAATTATAAACAAATTTTATTGTTTTATTTTTTTAACTTTATTTTTATCACATATTCAAATATATTCGACGAGTTTAATTCCAAGCATTACTGTGAATATGATTGTAGTTATTGGAAGAGCAACATTGCTTGTGATTTTTATGAAAAAGAGGTAACTTGAGTTAATTAAATTTTAAGTATGGGAATGTGATATAATTCTAAAGTAGAATATTTTGAATTCCTGTTCAAAGTTTAGAGTAGTTATATTTCATTATGTGAAATGTTTTAAATTTAAGTTTTCCATTGTTCAGTCAATTCTATTTATTGGAAGCAAAAAATTTTGATCGTATTCCATATTGTTTTCATATTATAATGTGTTGTGGTTGAGAAACAATTACAATTAACACAATTTTGAGAATTAGGGTGACTATTTCCATACAATTTTGAGTTACTAGATTAGATTTTAGAAAACCAACAAAATGAGTGACCACCGATATTAGTAAATTACTAGTTAACTAAAAGAGGCGAACAAAATCAGTTGTAAGAATGTCAGCATTTTTTGTAGATATTTGTATTTGATTTTTATACATTTTGAGTACAAAGATATATATCATTTTGAAGTTTCTTTCGTTACAAATCGTGGGGATGTTTAAGACCTGAAGAAAATTGCAAGACGGGCTGAAAACTGTTTTTGTGCCGGAGACAGCTCTATACGTTGCAATTACTTTGAAAAATTAGTTAGTTTAGAAAACAAATTATATAATTTGATTCTAAATGATTCCTTAATTTTTTCCGATAATCTAAGTGTCTTTTGTGACCGTGTTGGTGATTTTACATCTTAAAAAGGAACTAATCCAACCCAATTATAACTCAATTTTTTTTTTCTTTTAGCTAGATTCAATAATCTACCCACTCCCACTATCAGATTATGACAAAGATGTGATGATAACAAAATTTAATGAAGTTCGTAATGACATTGCTTTAGGAAACAT
Source organism: Diogma glabrata (assembly GCA_963693315.1). Taxonomy (NCBI): domain Eukaryota; kingdom Metazoa; phylum Arthropoda; class Insecta; order Diptera; family Cylindrotomidae; genus Diogma; species Diogma glabrata. Next base: position 5,092,730 of record OY856188.1, read on the forward strand.
AATACCAAGATTTCAAATAAAAAACATGAGAATTATAAAATGGAATAAAGAATTAGAGTTTTTAGCAGCAATTCACTTAAGTGTACCTGTAACAACAAATGATTGCACGAAAACAAAGTTTTATTCAGAAGTTGGAAAAATTGGACTGGAAACAAATCATCAACAAAATTGGAATTTAAATCTCGAATCTTTAACATTTATTGACTATCTATTTAAATTGAATATTAATGAAATCAAAAGGTCAAACAATTTCAAAACCTATAGTCTTGATACGCTTATATTATCTAATTTAACGGAGATCGGATGTTCATTTGGTAACTCAAGCTATGACGGAAAATTAAAATTTGTTTGTATAACAAATTTTAAGCGACCTCATGATCGTTCAGGTTATTTGAAAGGTGATCCAGGTTCATTTTGTGGCCAGTGGGGTTTGGAACCAAATGAAATTGCGTTTACTGGGTTGTGTGGATTAACTGGATATCGTGGTCCAACTGGATTACCTGGTGATCGAGGTAATAAAGGACTTATAGGTGAAATAGGTGGTCAAGGAGATACTGGTGAGCCAGGATTGGAGGGAAATATTGGTGATATAGGAGCAACGGGAGATAACGGACTGAAAGGAGTTCACGGAGATCAGGGAATTAGTGGTGATGATGGTTTGATTGGAGAAAAGGGAGCAAAAGGTGTTATTGGAGTACAAGGAAAAATTGGTATAAAAGGAATTCAGGGTGAAACCGGAGATCAAGGTGATGAAGGAGAAATTGGAGCAATTATATTTGTACTGAATTTTGATTTCCAAAATGATCGATTGTTTTGGATTGTGACCGGAATTTTATTACTTGGAATCATTTTAAATTCAATATTGTTATCATTAAAAATCTATAGCCAATCTCAACCGAAACCAGAAGGTGAACAACACATTATCAAAAATGAAGCACAAATGGATGTTTTTGTAATTGGGGAGACCGATAAATCTGAATATAAAATGAATAGTGTTTATAGTTATAGTAATTCGATAAATGCAAGTGAAGATTTTGATTTCGAGTATTTGTAAATTTTACCTTTGAGAAGACAATAAATAAACGAAACAAAGAATTCAAAATTTAACTAATTTTTTATTTTCACTTTTTTCGTCTTATTTTACAGGTAGTTTTGATGATGAAATTCAGTGAGGTAACAGTAAACTAAAACGGGTGCAGGTTACTTACTCTTACAACAACCCATAGTCAAAGATGGTTAATTGCTACATTGGGAAACTATATAACCGTGTAGACCCAAAGCTTGCAAATGCAATATTAAATGATTAACCTGGGTGGCAGCTTTGAACTCCAAAACCATTAATAATGGAAATAATGAAGAAACATAATAAAAATAAAAGAATAAAATAAAACTGATCATGGAGGTGTGAGGAAGACATGGAAGAACGCCGACGTCTATACTACTAGCCTGGCATAGTGTCATAAGTTCACACGATTATGCCGTGTCTTGCGATATCTGCAAACAGTCACCGGCCTCAAACTAAATATTGCGCGTCTATTTCATTTTCTTAGGACCGTATTCCCGGTTTAAATCCGGGAATAAAATAATATTGATTCTTCTTGACCATTTCTATAATTTTGTGCTACTGAAACCTCTTTTTAATGCAATTTCGCCCAAAGTGAAAGCTTTTTTGAGGAATGATGTGTTTTTAACATTTGGTGTACCAAAGTTTCTGCACAGTAACAATGGAAAGCAATGGTTTAGAAAATCTTTTCAGAGCCTATGATTTCACATCTAAATTTAATATTCAACACATTAAACTGGAGTCTACAGCTCTATGAATATCACATTTAAAAAATTAGATAAGTCGATTCTAGCTTATGTAAAGGGTTAATAGCACCCGGGATTCTCAGCTGGAAGAGATAGCCTATGTCTTGCGTTTAGCCGTGGATAGCACTACACAATATTTTTCATACTATGTTGTTTTGGCCACATCCGATTTCAGATGGAAAACTTACGAAACTTTAATATACCTTCACAGTCTCGATGAACCCATTGAAGAAGAGCTGGAAAATGCAAATAATTTGGCCATACTTTTGCTGTTCCGTGAATTTTTCTCTCTTTATAAATTTTTGGAAATCGAACAGTTGTTGGATCTCAAATGTAGCGTAGGCATAGTATTCTGTGATAATTTTGTAAGAGGTTTGCTGTAAACTGCGCCTGCCTGCTTTAAGTATTTTGAGACTGCTCGTGATTCTGATCCCCGGTTAATCTTAGTTAGTAAAGTTTAATTCAGTATTTTATAAATGTTTTTTCATAGGTCCGTTTCTTTTAGTATAACCCTAGAAAAGTGATCGCGGTCACCTTTTAACTATCCTCGTCCCTTCTTGTTTTTTAATGAACGGCTCTACTTCAATCGAAAAACATCAAGAAAGTTTAATACAAAAATCTGTTTAAAAGCAGGCTTTACTTTTTGTTCTATGAACCATTGACGATTCATGCAATTTTACTAATTTGCAGCACTATACTGAATGATTCAAATTACTTGATATGAGCTCTCTAGCCGTGTAGTGAAGCGCTGCTTCGTTGACTAACAACGAAGTACCGTAGCAGGTCGCGTACCTAGCGAGATTATTTTTAGCCCCAGACCAGCTTCAATCCATGGGAACGAGTAAGAATTCCTGCTACTTCATCACAAAAAAACATGAGTACGCGAAAAAAATTGATAAGAACGGAAAAAGAAAAAGGCAAGTGAATTAACTAGACTCTGACGACCCCATTATTCGAAAGACTCACAATAACCACGTCCAACCCCGCCCTTATTCACAGCACATATGCACACGTTCTCCCACCTCATACACCAACATGCACACACATATACCCAGACGCACGCCCAATGACCGATTAGTCATACAGGCTATTAATCTTACTACTGCTTATATTATCATTAGTTGGATTATTATTAGTATAATCATTAGTTTCATTTAAATGTAAGTAATTGTTTCCACTTAACCTTGTATTCAATTTTACAAAATTATTGGAAAATGTAGACATTTCGTTAAAAACAGGACTAATAATTTAATATAATAAAAAAAGGTATTTGGAAAACGAGATGTTACCTCGGAGCAAAAATATTACAATTATAATCATTTACAAATAAGACTGAATTTGTCTCTCTACACGCATCGCCAGCTCACACACACACACACACACACACACACACACACACACACACACACACACACACACACACACACACACACACACACACACACACACACACACACACACACACACACACACACACACACACACACACACACACACACACACACACACACACACACACACACACACACACACACACACACACACACACACACACACACACACACACACACACACACACACACACACACACACACACACACACACACACACACACACACACACACACACACACACACACACACACACACACACACACACACACACACACACACACACACACACACACACACACACACACACACACACACACACACACACACACACACACACACACACACACACACACACACACACACACACACACACACACACACACACACACACACACACACACACACACACACACACACACACACACACACACACACACACACACACATACACACACACACACACACACACACACACACATACACACACACACACACACACACACACACACACACACACACACACACACACACACACACACACACACACACACACACATACACACACACACACACACACACACACACACACACACACACACACACACACACACACACACACACACACACACACACACACACACACACACACACACGCATAGACAAGCAAGCCCCCATTCAATCACTTGTACACCCTTTCACGCGCATTCGCACTTCTACGTTAGAAAAAAGTAATTAAAATAAACAAAGTTCACTCACCCCATGATTAAATCCTCCCGGCTTCAACGTATTAAGGTCTTAGCCCTCCATCAGCAGTGAATATCCCCACAGGTAAAGTATTGTTCGTAAAACTGCATAAATCTTATACAAGTGTTGCGTGGAAATAAATCAGGCAATTGTTGCAACAAATAACATAAACAAATAACACAACAAACAACGCCATAAATGTGGCGTTGCAATACGGTAGCAATAGCACAAATCTTATATTAATGTTGCGTTAAAATTCGGTGGTAATAACAAAAAAATTGTATATCAATGTTGAGTTGAAATATGTTGGAAATGCGGTAGTAATAGCCAGATATTTATAGAAAATGTTACGTTGAAATATGTTCGACCTACGATAGTAACAGCAAAACTTTATTTAAATGTTGCGTTGAAATACTGTAGGCAATACGGTAGCAACCACAAAAAATTTTATTCGAATGTTGCGTTGAAAGATGTTCGACATACGATAGTAACAGCAAGAATTTTATTTAACTGTTGCGGTGAAATATTGTAGTAGTGATGCGTCGAAATAACTCAGGCAATTGTTGTAACAAATAACTTAAATTTTGAATAAATGTTGCGCTGCAATACGGTAGTTGAAATAACGGAACAAATATTGATTTATTTAATAATGAGCCGACCTGCTGTATCACAATTGGTAGGTGAACTAATTGAACTAATATTGATATATCCAATGTGGATCCGAAATGAGTTGGCATTTGAATTAACTGAATTAATAATGTTAAATTTAATGATGATCCGAAAAGAAACAGTATCACAGTGTGAAATCGAACCAGTTAAGCAATTACTGTTCTATGCAATAATGAACCGTAATTGTATCGCCACTAATACTTGGAAATACCTGACCAAATATTGGTTTAGTTAATAAGGAGTCAAATTAACAACCTAATCGACACCCAAGGTCAAACGGTTCACCTTAGGAGTAATTATTTTCGTTCTACTCAAACTTGATGATAGGAAAAATGTATCACCATGAAGGACACCGACACGGATACATAATAATGCGTGGTTAAATGGAAATTTAATCAATAAGGCTAACGACTCCTATTCTCATTTAATTAAATTTTTAATTTCTTTTCCTTTTTATTAATATAGGCACATTTATTGTTAGCTTACAATTATATGATTGATCGAGTTAATAATTAAAATAAATATAACACCTTACCAAAGTCCTTGGCTAACTATTAACACAAAAAATCGAATAAACTAGATTTTTTTAATTGCAACCATGTTGCTAAAATAACATTATTTAATTTAAGTTGATTTGCACTTAAGACAAACACACACATAGCCATTTTTTTCTTGATATTTAATTTAGATTTATTTTTAATTAAACTAATAATAAGAGATTAACTATTAAATAAATTCACTAGGACACATCACAGACAACTATACTTTTTTTTTTATTAATTTATTTCTAAACATTTGTGGAAACCTTTTTTATAATTACTTTTAATAAACAGAAATATGAAAAAAATTTTCTATCATGTATAAAACCATACGATCATGTCGTTTTCTTTTCCAAATTCTTTTTTTTTTGACATTTACCCATGGGGTAAGTGTTATCCACCTCAAAAAAATAAGAATCAATGATAGACTGTGTGATAAGGGCCGATAGAACGTATAGCCATCTCTTATATAGCAATTTTAATATCGAAAACTCGACAAAGTTTTTTTGTTTTAAATGTAAATTTATGTTAATTTATGTTATGTTAATAAATGTTAGTACATTTTCCGTTTCACAAAAAAAACTGTTTGTTATTTTGTAATACATAACATTGTAAGATAATTTCACGAAATAAGCTATTTCCAACGCATTTGTAAGAAATATTAAAATGGATTAAACGTAAGTTTAATCGATTTTATGATGTTTATGTGTTATGAAATAACAGCTTACAACAGTATTACAGTGAAACTTAGATCTATAACGGAAAGATAAATTGATAAAAATACCCATATAAGAAATCGAATACAAAACTGATTGTAGGATAATAATTTTTAGCTATTGTGACGATTGGACAAATATGCAGATCCGTTTGAAGTTTGAAAACATTCAGGGCAATTACGGTTAGTGTCCGGAGAATTCAAATTTATGTAGTATGGTGAAGTAATCCTGGTGAAAACGGAGTGTGAGTCAATAATAGGGGATTGTAAAGGAAATATTATTGTAAATTAGTTTATGCTAAGAACAAATTTGTGTAACGGAAACTATATGAAAATATGACCATAGAGTGTGGATGAACGAGAAACTATTATGAACTATGCGTGGTAAGCAAAATTGTGTTTTATGAGAAGACAAACATTACATAAATCTGAAACCTTACTGCTCTACGTTATCATACTCCAGTCTACATAACAGTGTCTGTAATTTTAAGAGAAGTTATATCAAAATCAGTTGCCTGTTCTAAGAGTTCTGGGAGCGAGGAAGTGGGGTTGGTGCCCCGCTCCCTCGTTAGTTTTCCTGAGCATGATGGCAGTTGGGAAGATAGATGTCATCTTCTCCACACCCGAAACAGAAAACTCGTCGTGTTACAGTGCGGTTTTGGTGAATGTGACCTTCTCGTTTACAGTTTCAGCAGTTAGGTGGTTTAGCAAAAGGTTTTGCAAGTTGTGCAACGGATGGGTGGTTAAGTGTACACACTTCAGGTTCTTCTTGTGGATCATTGTCCTCGAGTGGTAACTCAAAAATTTGCCCTGCAGGTCTAAAAGGAAAATGTCTGTACCTAGAGTTAACATCTGCTTCTTCAACTTCTCTCGGTCACGACAGAACTCTCGCAAGTGATCGACGCTGCACACTTGAATGAAGATCAAGTCCTTGCGAATGTCCCTATTTAGGTTGTTTTTGAACAGGGACAATAGGTCTCTTTCGCTGAGCTGTGTATATAATCTATCGGTTAATCGAAGTATAGCGTGCAGGAAGTCGTCAAATGTTTCACCAGCTCGTTGTTTACGGGATCTCATTAGTTCTCGGATCTCATCGTCAGTTGTATCAGTTGTATTGGGGAAAGCATTGTGATTCAAAACTCCAATTTGATAAACAAATTCTTCTACTTCCAGACCATTAGGGCGACTGGTGAAAACTACATTTCAATTCCGGATAGTGTTGGAATATTTTTCAGTGGAAGTTGTTCTACTGTTTCGTGTAGAAGGTGGCGGAAGATGAGCCTGGGGTGGATATCTAGAAACGGTGAGGTTTACGGGAGGAAGAAACTTACCCTGGATCATGAAAGGAGGAGGGACTGACGAAATATGGTGCCCGTGTGAATGGAGTACGGGGGACGCTTGTTGATTAGCTATCGGATTGGTTAAGCTGATGATCAAATGGTTAGATAGAAGTTCAATTAAGCGGCTGTCCAGAAGGTTGATACGATTGTTGATTCGCTGGGGGGAATAAACTGGGAGCTAGCCCAATCAGCGGTCGTCAAAGATGACTGGTTATTCGATGAAGTTCGATGGAGGTGCTGGACCACTTGACATTGATAATCGAGCTACTTCTTGAGTTAACACGCGCAAAATATTGGCTTCACTAGCACTTATAAATGTTTTCATCGTCTGTTTGTGATGGAAGAATCTGGATTGCGTACAGTCCCAGACACAGGAAGGAGGGTAGGATTCCTATAATCTGTATTTTCTTCAGCTGTTGTAAACGTTTCTGACGAGAATGTAATTCGTGGACATCCTCCCAGCTTAATCGAGAGGTCTGTAATGGAGGAAGAAGAGCGTGCAACTCAGCTCCTTTCGAAAAAGGGGTTGGATCCAACGCCTGTGTTGGTTTTGGTGCTCCACGGAGAACAATTAAAGTGGGGTGATATGCCAATGGCAATTTAGATGGAGGCTAACCTTTAGAATCTTGAATCTTACCTTGAGTCGTGGACTTCTGTGATATATACAACCACAGCCATCGCTGTCTGCAAGGGAAGCGGCTGCTGCCTCATCTCTAAGACGTTGGGCAGTCGATCTTTCACGAACAGATTCTTTCCTCACATCCGGACTTCCAATTTTCGTCCTGTCCTGTAATGACCGACCAACAATACGGCAAATGTACTGTACTTTCCACTTTCCTCGTAGATAGTAAAATACTTTTCACATTATTTGAAAATTTGTGTTATTCATATTTTCAAAGATTTCTAATCTTCAACTTTTACAACTTTGTTAAATTCATTAAAGTACATTTCTCATTTAAAACCTCTATATCTGTTACTAGTTCAGCACAATTTCTCGTGTTTCTTTTGCACTCCACAAATAATACAAACAAAAATGCAACCAAAAGGTTTTTTTTATCGTGGGAATGAAGTTCTTTACGGTACCGGTTTCCATTTTTTTTTTAATTTTGTGAGTTGGTTTACCAGCAGTCGGAGGTGCATCGATACCAAAACTAAAGTGAGCAGCCATTACGCAAAGGAAGAGGCAGAACCAACTCTGAACCATAAACTTTTTTAAGATTGTTCAAGTAAAGAAATATGACGTGGTAAGTTAAGTAGTTAAAACAGTGTCGTGTCACGGTAGTGAATCCCAGAAAACCTAGGTGGTGTTTTAGGCACACGTTGTTGTTTTTTTATTTTAAATTTTTTTTGTGAATGAGGTCGGTCGATAGAATCGAGCAATTCGAGCTAGCGGCAGGGTGTATTTAGTGTGCACGACCAACTGGTAAACTGAGATACTCCACCGCACCACGTTTTCAATTTTTTGAAGATGGCAGGACTAACCTCTTCTCAAAAAATCGTTTTAGCGGGTCAACTATTTTACTTTGTACAATGGCGGCAGACCATTTCTTCTACTCGAAAAATCGTTTTAGCTTCAATTCTTCGGTTGGTGGTATGCAATTTTTGTCTGAGTAGCACGACCAGTACAATTGGGGTACAAAACAACAAAATCTTTATTTTTCATTTTTATTTTTCCAAAATGGTGGGGGGGCTAAGTTAGGGGACATTTGTTAAAGTTCAATAATTTTAACTGTTGATGTAACTTAAATAAAACGAGACCATAAAAGTTTAAAGCCTTCAAATTAAAAGGAAATAAAACTAAACATATTTGTTCAGTTTTACTTGCATTCTTATATTTTGAATTTATATTAACTTTTAAATGTTAATGTTTGTGTTTGCATATTTTTAATTTCCCTTAAAAACGCCGAAAGCGATTTTTGATTGCTATTTATTTCTATGATGTATCGTTATGGTTTTATATTATTTCAAACAGTTTTCATATATAGTGGGTTTATGGAGAGCTTTTAAGCAAACTTAGACATTGAAAGTTCTGTACAAAGCAAAAAATTTACTCAACCTGGATCCACTGTAGCTACCTGAAAGTCATATTTTTTCTAATAGTGAGTTTTGTTCAAATAAATAACGTTGGGTAAAGAAAAAATAAAATTAATATACAGGCAAATACATTTGTACAATACTTTACAGAAATTAAATTTTTCATTATATTATTTTTGATTATGGTTTGCATAATTTAATACGACGACGATGACGGAATGTAGGACGAACTATTGATACCACATTTTCTCTTACAACGTAACCTGATTTTCATGCATGAACAAAATATAAATATTCGAACCATCATATCGCTGTTATTTTATTACTAATCCTTGTCATAGAAAAACGCTATGTTAAAAGCTCAGTTTTCTGCTGAAAGCTATACCAAAAGAACGTTATAAAATCAACTATCAAGATAATACAAACAAATTTAAAATTCTCTTCCCCATTTCATATTTTCTTTTCTTGAAACTTGCTTTCAAAGGATAATTTTCCAATTCCCCAAATATAATTTTTAACAATAGAAAATATCACAAAAAAAAAAACACTAATGGTAAAAAATCCTCAAAGTACTTTAATCGTTTGTAAGAGAAATAACAGAAAATCTTGATTAGAAATACAAACGAGTTGAGGCAAATTGATGCAGCAATCTATGTACGGTTGTGTTTTAGTTTCTTTCAAACAAAACTACTCGAAGAAATTTATTTGATTGATTTAACAATCTATAAGATTACAGATGAGAATAGAAAATTATTCGTACAATGTCACAAAAAAATAATTAAGAAGTTCAAATATAAATTGGATCTTGGGTTATGTCAGTAAGTAATTGACACGTTCAATATTATTCCATTCCGAATTCGAGTCAGCAAATTAGTCTACAGACAGTCTTTAAATTTTATAACATAATGATACGTAAATGTAAATTGATCATACGTGTTAATGGAATTCATTTTCTTTAAGTTTTCTATTGCTTACGTAGGAATTTTGTTTTTTGTAATAATTAAATGGAATTGGTGAAAATGCTTTAACTCTTAATGACAGCAGTTTACTTTTGTTATTCCTTTGTGGGTCGATATCTTGATTGCTTACGTTGAAAACGATTGAAGTTAATGCCATGTCTTTTAATTAAAGCCACCTTATTGCCATTTATATCTGTTCTGTAGTTTAGGCAAGTACTCCGAGTGGCATCGATCCCAATAATGTTGAACGCTTCGTTGGAGGGCTCGAACATGACAAGGTGGTAAGTATAGTCCAAAAGGATGGAATAGTCATAACCCTGTTAACAGGTGCGAATGGAGGTACGCTTCAATTTAAACAATCAGGATGTAGAACTCTTCGAGAGCTGAACTTGAAGTTTCCATTACTGTAATGGTTTTCTTAGAGATGTTATGATTCGTGAAAATTATACTATTCGCCTGGAAAGTTGTGATAGGATTGTCTTAATTGATCTTGGTACATAGACCCTAACGAGTCTTTGATCTCGCAGATGAACGAAAAAAAAAACACCAACAACAGTCAATATCATCTGTTAGTTAATGGTTAATTAGGAGCCTAGTATGAAAACACCTGACACACATAGGTGAACGATTTTTCTACATAAACTTCGTCCTTCAATTAACTTGTTAAGTGCATCTTGAAATTTAAATGGACGAAGCTTCATAAATTTTTTGAGATCAAACGACAAGTGGTCTTGCATTTCTTACCAATCGAGTTATGAAGGCCACAACTTGGACTACGGCGGCAGGTATATCCCAGCGGCAGGTATATCCCTTTATTTTTTTAAGGGAAATTATTATTAAGGGAAAAGGGAAAATTTGTTTTATTGTGATTTTATTTCATAGCGACAATAACAAAAAATTTATTGTGAATATTGTGAAGTTCAATTGTGCAGTTTAATAAATAAGAAATTAAAGATTTTAAGCGATTGAAGCTATTTTATTTTCAATTAAAATTTGGTATGATACAGCGATCTCATCTGAGCCAACCTGCGATACAATTGAAAACAAGCTTCTAGCATTTTTCACAATACGAGAAAATACTTTGTCTGAAAGTGATTTGAAACCTCAGGTGGTTTCAAGAATTTTTCCACAAAAACTATAAATAACTAAACTAGTGGAGGCGCCAGGTTTTTCCTGTTTGATTTTAAATCTAAGTCAGGTTCAACCAATTATTTTTATGCTTTTTTCTTATTCAGTTAAATTCTTAAAGACTCATTGAGCGCAATTGCACTTAAATTTAATAAGCGTTTTTGATATATTACTAACCAACCACCCTAATATCGTATTTTGAGCTGGTCTGTATATTATGACAACAGAAAACATTACAACTTTTTCTCAATTTTCGAACATTCAATGCTTAAGAATACTTAGTTCGAAAGTGATTTGAAACAGCAGGTGGTTTCTAGTTTTTTCACAAAAACTTTGCATAACCAAATTAGTAGAGACGTCACGTTTTTAAAATTTTAAAGCTTAGTCAGGTTTAACCAAGTATTTTTTATATTTTTATGATCCAGTAGAATTCGGTCCAAAATGTTTGGGCTCTTTTTGGGAAAACAGGCTGCAAAGTGTTTGCCGGGTGGAAAAATTCTTTCTGTCCAGTTTCTTTCCATTCGTCACATTTACCCATTCTTCTAATTCAATTATTCTTCAAAATTATAAAAACCGTCTCCAAAATCAAGTTGTTTAATAAAAATTGGTTGATATTTTACAAACAATAAAATTTGATGGAAATAACATTTGCATTGTATTACATTGCAAATTTATTACACGAAACGAAGGTAAATGAACTAATTGACGACACATGAATTATGTTAAACTAATCAATGTGTTGATATTAAGTTTCATTAACCTTGGTGTGTAAGTAAATTGAATTTTCTTTGATTGTTATTTAAAAACCAATCAAATTACAAATTTTACTTATTTTTTTTTTTTAATTAATTGGCAAAAATTCTCTAAAACTTATATTTTGGGACGGAATAGGAAATTTACTTGTTTTTAATGGGAGTCTAGTCAGGAATTCTGAAGTGGCCAGATGTTTCACGTAGATTCCTCATCAGTTAGTAAAGTTGGTGTTTTGGTGTCGGTATAATAAGTCGAGCTAAGAATTCTGTAATGGACAAATGTTCCATTAGAATTTCTGAATTTTTTCTTTTTGGTACCGTTTATTAGTAATTTTATAAGGTTTTGTTCCCTTCCCATTCTCCCCCCTCCCCCTCGTGTACACGCCCTGTTAAAATGAATTGAATTCCCTGTTTTTTTCGTAAACCGTCATGGTTTCGAATTGATTTTGTTTGATTAATTTATGTATGGCAGTCCCTTACATCGAGATGCGTGTAGCCAAACCCCACCCAGTCTGAGCAAAAGTCGTGGAATGACTGCCTGTGGTTACACAAAAAACGCATCCCGATATTTGTTATATTTCCGGCGGGTTATTTTCATATATTCAGTTGGCTGAAAGACTTAGCTGTAGATGTGCTTCAAGGTCCCATTTAACTTCAACCTCAAGGACAATCTCTTGTAATAAATTAGCTCGACGTCCAACAAAACATGAAAATCTTGAAACAAATAAAAACAAGATACACAACGTTTAACATTTAAACTCATAACAACAAGTTGATTAAAATTTTTCATGTATACGAAATTGTTTTGGGTAAAATCCTTATTTGTGAATTGATTCGTAAGTTATATCCTTTGTTTATTCTACCAAGCATAATTCAAAATCTATGAAGTAAGAAAACGGTCACATCATCTTTTGATTTATTTCCGAAAGTTATGAAATAAAACAAATATTTTTAAATAATTATTAATCCAATAAACGACAATAACATCTTCCAAGAAGGGACTTTTTTTATTTTTTTAGAGGGGTTGCTTATAACCTTGGTGATTCTTTTGAAGTTCCTTTATGTATTTTATTTTCCCTTAAACTATATTTATTTTTATTGCTACATTTGAGTTACCATTTTGTTTGCTTTTATTTAGATTCTTAACGTTCTTTGAGATTGTGGTAGTACTCTGTTGAAATCATAAAATTTTCCTTCTTTAACACTCCAACAAGTTTTCTTTGTTTATTTTTAAATTTTCACAAAAAAATTCAAATATTGCAAAAATCTATTTTATTTTATTTTTTTTTCATCAAACATTACACTTCTAACAGCAAATAAAATTAAAGATCAAGAAGATATCTATTTTTTCCATTCAAAGCAAAGTGGATAAAATTAACAATGGCAGAATGTGAAAACGCTTAAGACCAATAAAATATGTATATTGCGAAAACAAAAATTATTACCATTGGTCCAAAAATACAAAGAGATTCTTTCGAGGTTTCTTTCTGCTTATAAGAGGATTAAGTGGTTTCAAAGTTTTATTTAGAATTATGCAGTTCAGTTTTTTTCGAAAATCGATTTTTCGTTGTGTTTAAATTTAGTATGGAAAAAAGAAAAATAATTTTAGTTTTTCCAATTATCAGAAAGGAATTTTCTCGAATTTGACTATTTTGGTTTTAAATGAAGTTAAAGTAAGTGAATGAAATTTAAATAAATATTCATGAATTATACGTTAATCAGATTAGAAAATTTAGATTAAGAAAAATCTAACAAAGTTAAAAATTGTAATAAAATATTGTACACCGAGAGTGGTTGAATGGTTTCCTTTCGAGTAGTTTTAAAAATTGCTGGATTCGTGTTCTTTTGAGATGTTTATAAATTTTTTAAAAAATGTTATAAAAATCAAAGATAATATTATATTGTGCTAGTCTTTTACACCGAAGCAGAGCGCTCCTCTTAAAAAACTGAATCAGTCAATTTATTACTTCGGTTTGAAAGACCTAAGTATTATTATTATTATGAGCTCAAAGTGAAATTCTCACCCCCGCTTTTTTGGCATTTCTCGACGTTTTAGGACCTACTGATTCTAAAAAAGCAAAAATAAAATGTATGCCTGTCTGTCGGCCGGCTAGATTATTGCATTATAAGTTTGTCAAAAAAATGTTGTCAAGTGTGTCAAAAGAAAGGTTTTTATTTATTTTTACCCAATTTCTTTTAGAAAAAAATAAAATTAATAGTTTGTATGACATGAAATTTTATTGTTATTATAGAGAATTATGGCATTATAAGTTTGTTAAAAAATAATGTCAAGTGTGTCAAAAAATGATTTCATTTATTTTTTTAGCCAATTTTTTGGGAAAAAAATGTAGCTGTTTTTACGACGTAAATGTAATTGAAAATGAAATTGGACATGGAAATTTTTGAAATTGTTATAGTTTTTGAAATATTTTTGGAATTTTGAAAAAGTTTGTATTTTTGATTTTGTAATAATTTTTGCAATATTTTAAGCATTTCGGAAAAAGTTCTAATTTTTGATTTTGTAAGAATTTTTGGAATATGTTTAGAATTTTGAAAAATTTTAAATTTTTGATTTTATTATAATTTATGGAATTTCGAAAAAAGTTTTAATATTTGAATTTGTAATAATTTTTGCAATATTTTTAGAATTTTGGAAAAATTTGAATTTTTAAGAATTTTTGGAATATTACCGGAATTCAGAAGATGTTTAAATATTTGATTGTATTCTAATTTTGGAATACTTTTGGAATTTTGAAAAAGTTTGATTTTATTTAATTTAACAATATTTTTGGAATTTTGATTATAATTTTTCCGGCAACGTATTGATGTTACGTGCTAGTTTTGTAATAAATTTTTAAACAGAGATAAAAAATACTTGTACTTTAACAAAGAGTTATGTTTAGTGATTGCAAATTACCCGATTTCAAATTACCCGGTTACTCAATTAGTATTTTCCAAATTACCCGGATTACCCGGATAACCCTGGTAGTTATAAAAAAATTAAAAGATGAAAAACATAAAAAAAAACCTCACAGTAGTAAACTAAAAATTGATCTGAACATTTTTTAAATGTAAAATAATATTTCTAAAATATTAAAGCATTTAGGGTAGCTGTACTCATCCGATTTCGTATTTTTTTTTTTAAATTGTAATGAAGAGCTTTCTCATTGGCGGACCAATGAGAATGGCATAGCAGGATGCGTACCTAGAGTAATTTTGCGCCTTAACGACTAAAGCTCAGTCCTCGTGGATTTGATGGAGTAATACCTGCTGCTTCAACACAAATGCAGAAATGTACGCAATTTACGAAAAGTTACAGAAATGGAAAAAAATACAAGTGGAAAATGGAGACTATGGTGACCCCTTTTGCGAAAGACCTACGATCAGCGCATCCAACTCCCACAATCATTCCCATATGCCCACACACTCACGCTGCGTACACACACACACACACACACACACTTACACTTACACACACACACACACACACACACACACATACACACACACACACACACACACACACACACACACACACACACACACACACACACACACACACACACACACACACACACACACACACACACACACACACACACACACACACACACACACACACAAATTATACATTTTTTTACACAAATGCTGAAATGTGCGAAATGCGTTATCTTTATGGTTTGAAGAATTTTGAAAAGACAACTTTTGTATCACTTTTTCATTTTTTTTTAATTTTGCAATTAATAAGTTAACGATCTCCTGAACTTAATTGTTTAGAATTTTTCTTTTGGGGCCATCTCAAAACCCCTAGTATACGATACTCTAGTTGAAAATGTTGACCAATTAAGATTGTTGCATCTTGCGACATAATTCGGAACACTCCGGGAATTTTCCTGCGTGTTAGGCAGTCAATGCGTCGAAGAATTGCTGCGTGCATTGAATCTAACGGCGGACATTTCCAACATTTAATTTAACTGTTTATGATTTGTTATTGTTTTTTTTTAATTTTGCTTGCAATTATGAAGTTAACGTTTGGTTTTGTTACTTGTTCTAACGTTTATTTAATTAGTAAGGAAAAAAATTTTATTTCAAAAAATTTACCATGTTTTTCAACATAAAAGTTGATTTTTCTCAAAAACGGTCGACTTTAGAGAGCTTATGACCAGGAGTACTTTTTTTGTGTAAAAACATTGGCGGCTCAAATGAGCGTCTCCAAAACGTACTTTTTCCAGTAGCGTAGAAGTTGGGGAGAAAAACACCCACTACCCCTTCAAAACCTTCACCAATTAAGACTTAAAAAAAATTCCGCACAAAACATAGCTTATTATGAGTAGAAAATGCTTACGATAGATGTTTTCTGTACGATAAACGGCTCCGAAGATATTCGCAAAAAACGAAATTCTTTTTACAATTTCAACACCATGTATCTCGAAAATGGTAAATGGTGAGTCACACCTTTGTTCACGAGACGCGTTTGCGTCGAAGGAGACAATTTCACGAACGTTAAATGTGTAAATAAAAATTCGTTCCTGGAATGTTTCTAGTTTTTGGGAGTTTGTCGTATTTTCCCAACTGTAGCACAACGCAAAGAAATTCCCAGTAAACTAACTAATTGCCAGTGTTAACTCCGATGCCAGGTTAATATCTTTACTCTCATCAACTGCCAATGCAAACACTTCAACCGCATGAAGATCAGATTTTAACTGTTTAGAAATATTTTCACGTATTTTATAAAATGTTTATAATATCTTATGGTATTTGCACTTAGCTGCATACTTTGGCTACGGGTGAGAATTTTATCTTTGCTTTGAAAATTTTTGAAGTGTTTCTCCACAACTTAAAAGAGTTGATTTAATAAATCCGTAAATGCTTTGCCTTTACTTTACTTTAAAACTTGCGGCGGCAATATTATTAGAAGATTTATTATATCTATTAATTTTATTTCATAAAAAATTTCAGAAAAAATTGAAAAAATTCATAGAGATAGGAAGTTTGCTATATTTTGAGCGAAAATTATAGCGAACCCTCAAATAATTATATTTCTTTGTGTTTAGGGGATGGGTGTAAGTAGGGTAAAAAAAACTGTTTTTGACCCAAGCGAGTGGGGTGTCATTTGAAAGAGCACCAAATTTCAGAAACTTTGCAATTTTTTTTAGAATTTTAATTTTGCGGTACACAGTTTTTGAGTTATTCTAAAAAATGTGTAAATTCCAGACCGTTCCCCCTACTTTTCGATACTGATAGACAGAAAAAATTGAAAAAATTCAAAGAGACATGAAATTTGCTATATTTTGAACGAAAATTATAGCGAACCCTCAAATAATTATATTTCTGTGTGTTTTAGGGATGGGTGTAAGGAGGGTAAAAAAAAACTTTTTTTGACCCAAGCGAGTAGGGTTTCATTTGAAAGAGCACCAAATTTCAGAAACATTTCAATTTTTTTAGAATTTTGCGGTACACAGTTTTTGAGTTATTCTAAAAAATGTGTAAATTCCAGACCGTCCCCCCACCCCCTACGTTTCGACACTGATAGAGAGAAAAAATTTAACAAATTCATAGAGACAGGAAGTTTGCTATATTTTGAACGAAAATTATAGCGAACTCTCAAATAATTATATTTCTGTGTGTTTAGGGGATGGGTGTAAGGAAGATAAAAAAAAACTTTTTTTGACCCAAGCGAGTGGGGTATCATTAAAAAGAACACCTAATTTAAGAAATAACGCACCTTTTTTTAGAATTTCACTGGTCAGAGCTTTCGAGTTATTGTCTAAAATGTAAAACTTTCAAACCGTGCTCCCTCTACGTTTCGACACTGATTGACAGAACAATTTGGAAAAATGCATATAGACAGGAAGTTTGGTAAACTTTAAATGACAATTATAGCGAGGTCTCAAATAATTATATTTTTGTGTGTTTAGGGCATGGGTGCGGGGAGGTTAAAAAAAAACTTTTTTGGACCCAAACGAGGGGGGGGGGTGTCATTTGAAAGAGCACTTAATTTAAGAAACATTGCAATATTTTTTAGAATTTTGCGATGCACAGTTTTTTAGTTATTGATAAAAAAGTGCTGTTTTAAGTGTATGTATACCACCCTATATTTCGACGCTGATTTATAGAACAAATATTCCCAATTTAAACCATTCAAATACTGGTTAAATCTTTAGTTAGTTAACATAAACAGCTATGGATAAGATTTAACCTCAAGAACATTTTTGATCAATGTAGATGTGATGGAGATTTACTATTGACGTCAACAATTAAACATTTATTTTGTTAAGCGTCCATAGTCTGGCGATATAAAGACTTTACAACATAACTTTATGTCGTTTGTTTTTGATATTGTGTTCTTTTACATTCACGGAACCCTTGGCGAGCGAATTTTATTCGCACTTGTCCGACTTTTTTTATTATTGATTATCAAGACATCTAAGAATTAGCATATCCCACTAATACTTCAATAATTTGTTGTTTGTGATTATTAATTAAAAATTTCTTCATTTACAGGTTTAATTTCATTATTTGAAAATCTTCAAAACTCAAAATACTCAACTGTATTATATGTTCTATCTGACATGGATTCAAACGAATCTGGATATTGCGATATGTCAGAAAATTTATCTGAGGTTTTCAACAAAAGTGTTTTATTTTGGCCGTGTCCCAA
Source organism: Diogma glabrata (assembly GCA_963693315.1). Lineage (NCBI taxonomy): Eukaryota > Metazoa > Arthropoda > Insecta > Diptera > Cylindrotomidae > Diogma > Diogma glabrata. The sequence continues at coordinate 5,111,474 of OY856188.1, forward strand.
AATGAAGGTAGGTTTTATTTAATACATTTTTTGGTTTGTTCAAATTTAAACAAGATAATATAATTTTTTAAAACAATGAATTAAAAATGCAAAGGGCAATGCTTTCATCTTTTCCGAGTTTATTTTGTTTACTCATCCTATGATTGAGACAAACTTTTTAACTATAACCTCAGAGATTTTCAACCTTTTTCCTAGAGGTTCTAATGTAATAAGTGATGTACTAACCCTCTACAAAGTAGTCTTGATCCACACAATTCCAATAAGACTTTTTTTATTAATTCTTTTGTTTTTTTTTGTTTTTCCAATTGTTCGGAATTTAAATAAAATATGAAGTAAGAACTTTGTTCTAATTTTATAAACTGAAAGCTTTTGAAATTATTTCAATTCAATTTTATTTAAAATAATTTGTTTGAAATTAGAACTTTCTTCTAAATTTTTAAACTGAAAGCTTTTGAAATTATTTCAATTCAATTTTATTTAAAATAATTTGTTTGAAATTAGAACTTTCTTCTAACTTTTTAAACTGATAGCTTTTGAAATTATTTGAACACAATTTGATTTAATATTTTATTATGAAGTAAGAACTTTGTTCAAATTTTTTAAACTGAAAGCTTTTGAAATTATTTCAATTCAATTTTATTTGAAACAATTTGCTTGAAATTAGAACTTTCTTCTAATTTTTTAAACTGAAAGCTTCTGAAATTATTTCAATTCAATTTTATTTAAAACAATTTGTTTGCAATTGGAACTTTCTTCTAATTTTTTAAACTGAAAGCTTTTGAAACTATTTGAACACAATATGATTTAATATTTTATTTTGAAGTAAGAACTTTCGTCTAATTTTTTTAAACTGGAAGCTTTTGAAATTATTTCAATTCAATTTTATTTAAAATAATTTGTTTGAAATTAGAACTTTCTTCTAACTTTTTAAACTGATAGATTTTGAAACTATTTCAATTCAATTTTATTTAAAATAATTTGTTTGAAATTAGAACTTTCTTCTAACTTTTTAAACTGATAGCTTTTGAAATTATTTGAACACAATTTGATTTAATATTTTATTATGAAGTAAGAACTTTGTTCTAATTTTTTAAACTGAAAGCTTTTGAAATTATTTCAATTCAATTTTATTTAAAATAATTTGTTTGAAATTAGAACTTTCTTCTAAATTTTTAAACTGAAAGCTTTTGAAATTATTTCAATTCAATTTTATTTGAAACAATTTGCTTGAAATTAGAACTTTCTTCTAATTTTTTAAACTGAAAGCTTCTGAAATTATTTCAATTCAATTTTATTTAAAACAATTTGTTTGCAATTGGAACTTTCTTCTAATTTTTTAAACTGAAAGCTTTTGAAACTATTTGAACACAATATGATTTAATATTTTATTTTGAAGTAAGAACTTTCGTCTAATTTTTTTAAACTGGAAGCTTTTGAAATTATTTCAATTCAATTTTATTTAAAATAATTTGTTTGAAATTAGAACTTTCTTCTAAATTTTTAAACTGAAAGCTTTTGAAATTATTTCAATTCAATTTTATTTAAAATAATTTGTTTGAAATTAGAACTTTCTTCTAATTTCTTAAACTGAAAGCTTTTGAAATTATTTCAATTCAATTTTATTTAAAATAATTTGTTTGAAATTAGAACTTTCCTCTAATTTTTTAAACTGAAAGCTTTTGAAATTATTTGAACACAATTTGATTTAATATAATATTTTGCAGTAAGAACTTTGTTCTAATTTTTAAACTGAAAGCTTTAGAAATTATTTCAATTCAATTTTATTTAAAATAATTTGTTTGAAATTAGAACTTTCTTCTAATTTCTTAAACTGAAAGCTTTTGAAATTATTTCAATTCAATTTTATTTAAAATAATTTGTTTGAAATTAGAACTTTCTTCTAATTTTTTAAACTGAAAGCTTTTGAAATTATTTCAATTCAATTTTATTTAAAACAATTTGTTTGAAATTAGAACTTTCTTCTAATTTTTTAAACTGGAAGCTTCTGAAATTATTTCAATTCAATTTTATTTAAAACAATTTGTTTGCAATTGGAACTTTCTTCTAATTTTTTAAACTGAAAGCTTTTGAAACTATTTGAACACAATATGATTTAATATTTTATTTTGAAGTAAGAACTTTCGTCTAATTTTTTTAAACTGGAAGCTTTTGAAATTATTTCAATTCAATTTTATTTAAAATAATTTGTTTGAAATTAGAACTTTCTTCTAATTTTTTAAACTGAAAGCTTTTGAAATTATTTGAACACAATTTGATTTAATATAATATTTTGCAGTAAGAACTTTGTTCTAATTTTTAAACTGAAAGCTTTTGAAATTATTTCAATTCAATTTTATTTAAAATAATTTGTTTGAAATTAGAACTTTCTTCTAATTTTTTAAACTGAAAGCTTTTGAAATTATTTGAACACAATTTGATTTAATATAATATTTTGCAGTAAGAACTTTGTTCTAATTTTTAAACTGAAAGCTTTTGAAATTATTTCAATTCAATTTTATTTAAAATAATTTGTTTGAAATTAGAACTTTCTTCTAATTTTTTAAACTGAAAGCTTTTGAAATTATTTGAACACAATTTGATTTAATATAATATTTTGCAGTAAGAACTTTGTTCTAATTTTTAAACTGAAAGCTTTTGAAATTATTTTAATTCAATTTTATTTAAAATAATTTGTTTGAAATTAGAACTTTCTTCTAATTTCTTAAACTGAAAGCTTTTGAAATTATTTCAATTCAATTTTATTTAAAATAATTTGTTTGAAATTAGAACTTTCTTCTAATTTTTTAAATTGAAAGCTTTTGAAATTATTTCAATTCAATTTTATTTAAAACAATTTGTTTGAAATTAGAACTTTCTTCTAATTTTTTAAACTGAAAGCTTCTGAAATTATTTCAATTCAATTTTATTTAAAACAATTTGTTTGCAATTGGAACTTTCTTCTAATTTTTTAAACTGAAAGCTTTTGAAACTATTTGAACACAATATGATTTAATATTTTATTTTGAAGTAAGAACTTTCGTCTAATTTTTTTAAACTGGAAGCTTTTGAAATTATTTCAATTCAATTTTATTTAAAATAATTTGTTTGAAATTAGAACTTTCTTCTAATTTTTTAAACTGAAAGCTTTTGAAATTATTTGAACACAATTTGATTTAATATAATATTTTGCAGTAAGAACTTTGTTCTAATTTTTAAACTGAAAGCTTTTGAAATTATTTCAATTCAATTTTATTTAAAATAATTTGTTTGAAATTAGAACTTTCTTCTAATTTTTTAAACTGAAAGCTTTTGAAATTATTTGAACACAATTTGATTTAATATAATATTTTGCAGTAAGAACTTTGTTCTAATTTTTAAACTGAAAGCTTTTGAAATTATTTCAATTCAATTTTATTTAAAATAATTTGTTTGAAATTAGAACTTTCTTCTAATTTCTTAAACTGAAAGCTTTTGAAATTATTTCAATTCAATTTTATTTAAAATAATTTGTTTGAAATTAGAACTTTCTTCTAATTTTTTAAATTGAAAGCTTTTGAAATTATTTCAATTCAATTTTATTTAAAACAATTTGTTTGAAATTAGAACTTTCTTCTAATTTTTTAAACTGAAAGCTTCTGAAATTATTTCAATTCAATTTTATTTAAAACAATTTGTTTGCAATTGGAACTTTCTTCTAATTTTTTAAACTGAAAGCTTTTGAAACTATTTGAACACAATATGATTTAATATTTTATTTTGAAGTAAGAACTTTCGTCTAATTTTTTTAAACTGGAAGCTTTAGAAATTATTTCAATTCAATTTTATTTAAAATAATTTGTTTGAAATTAGAACTTTCTTCTAATTTTTTAAACTGAAAGCTTTTGAAATTATTTCAATTCAATTTTATTTAAAATAATTTGATTGAAATTAGAACTTTCTTCTAATTTTTAAACTGAAAGCTTTTGTAATTATTTCAATTCAATTTTATTTCAAATAATTTGTTTGAAATTAGAACTTTCTTCTAATTTTTTAAACTGAAAGCTTCTGGAATTATTTGAACACAGTTTGATTTAATATAATATTTTAAAGTAAGAACTTTCTTCTAATTTTTTAAACTGAAAGCTTTTGAAATTATTTCAATTCAATTTTATTTCAAATAATTTGTTTAAAATTAGAACTTTCTTCTAATTTTTTAAACTGAAAGCTTTTAAAATTATTATTCCACACCACGTTGACTTCTCCCTACCTCGTGAGCTGCAAATTGACGAAAATTCAATTTCGGCTGTCACCACCGAAGAGGTCCTAAACGCGTTGCTCAGATTATCCGTTAATAGCACGCCCGGTCTAGACGGCATCCCAAATACCGTCTTAAAAACAGCGATAAAGAAGAAGCCGAATGTATTCGCAAATATCTACACTGCGTGCCTAAAAGAAGGGATATTTCCTGAGGAATGGAAGCGCCAACGCCTTGTGCTTATACCGAAAGGTGACAAGCCACCAGAAGAACCCTCGTCCTACCGCCCACTGTGCATGCTGGACACAACTGGAAAGATCTTTGAGAGAATTATTGGTACTCGACTTGAGCAACATACTGAAGGCGAGTGGGGCCTTTCTGACAGGCAGTTTGGTTTCAGAAAGAAGCGCTCTACCGTTGATGCAATATCTGCAGTATGTGAGATAGCGCATAAAGCTTTGAGTGGTAAAAGATGGCTAGAAGGTGATAAACAGTATTGTGCTGTTGTCACTCTGGATGTTAAAAACGCCTTTAACTCTGCCAACTGGAACCAAATCATGAGAGCCCTAGACGAACTGCATGTACCTGACTACCTGCTACGTATAATAGTCAGCTACTTCACGGGAAGAACTCTGGTCTATGATACCGAAACAGGTCCTAAGAAGTACAATATAACAGGAGGAGTACCCCAAGGATCGGTCCTTGGACCCCTGCTGTGGAACATCATGTACGATGGTGTTCTCAGAGTACGTGTGCCGTCACAAACAACGATTATCGGCTATGCAGACGACATTGCCATAGTTGTTGTAGCCAAAAACCTTACGGACATTACGAGCAACTGTAACCAGACCATAACCAGCGTTAGAGCATGGCTGAACAGCAAAGGACTAGAGTTGGCCGATCACAAAACGGCCGTACTAATGAGTAGCAGAAAAGTGGTGGAAAGTATCGATATCCAGGTTGGTGGACAGATCATAAAATCTGGCCAGCACCTGAAGTATCTTTGAGTCGTTCTAGACCACAGACTCAACTTTAGAGACCACTTGATGTACGCTGGTGACAAAGCCAAACGAGTGGGGGCTGCTCTTGCAAGGCTAATGCCAAACATTGGCGGCCCTAGACAACCGATTAGACAGCTTCTCGGTAGCGTTACCACATCAATATTGATGTATGCGGCACCCATATGGGCCTCAGCGGTGGAAACGCCATCTTATGTTAGACCTATCAAAACGGCCTACAGACTGACATCGTTGCGCATTTGCTGTGCTTTTCGCACGGTGTCTGACGAGGCTGTAAATGTTATTGCGAGTAGGATGCCGATTGATATTGCAGCAAAAGAGGTATCGGCTCTGCGTATAGCAACACGAAATGATAGAGACCGACGAACACGTGAAGACTTCAACATGGACAGTCATATAGAATGGCAAGCGAAATGGGAAGCTTCCACCAACGGACGATGGACCTTTGTGATGATCCCTGACATAAAAACATGGACATCAAGAAAACACGGTGATGTCAACCATCATTTGACGCAAATGATCTCAGGCCATGGATGTTTCCGTGAGTATAAGTACAAGTATAAGCACGTAACGGATCCATACTGTCTCTACTGTGAGGGTAAGGCCGAGAACGCTGAGCACGTGCTAATCGAATGCGGAAGGTTTGCACATTCGAGAAGACTTATTGAGCAGCATATGGGAGAGTCAATCACTCCGCATAGCCTCATGTAATTTATGCTGAGCTCAAAAGACAACTGGGACATAGCGAATGAGATCATCACAAGTATGATGAAACGACTGAGACAAGACGAACGAAGAGCAGCCATGCTCAACATTACACAGCGAAACCACGACAACACATAATAATCGAGAGAGTACTACACTCAACCCCTGCCCTGCGAAGGAATGCCTTAATTGGTGGTACCGCAGGGATACAACAGGACTACAAGAGCAAGGGAGATGTTTTTACCCGGTAAGAATCCGCGGTCGCCTGGAAAGTCGGGTTCCAGGTGGATTTTTGAAACGTTTCATCTTCCTACGAAAAACAAAAAAAAAAAAAAACACACACACACACACACACACACACACACCCATACCTACATTCATGCCCGTATAACAAAACAAAGCCATTAAGTTCAAATACAGAAACTTGTCAACTATAAGTAGTTGGTTATTATTTTTAGAGGAGCGGGCCGATGAGGAAAAATATTGATTTTGATGTCTCAAAGATAGAGTGAACCAAAAAAAAATTTAAAACCCCGAATTGACGTGATTTTATTGCCAGGGATTCAGTTTTTACGTAATTGTAGTTATAGGGTACAGTTTGTCTGTACTGTAGAAGAAAACGGATTAAATGTTACGGGCTTTGAGTATTTGGTCTACATAGCTTTATACCATAAGAATAAAGGTACAATAATATTTGTTGCGACTTGTTGACATTACATGGGAATATTCTGATTAAGTCCACCAAACAAGTCGGAGAGAATACAGTCCATGTTCGCCCTAGTATGCACATTAAAGAAATAAAATTCAATTGCAGTTTTTTTTTTTTTAATTTTACAAACTTCGTTTTCCTCCCAAACTATAAAAAGGTAAACTTCGATTGACTACGTTTTACCTCGAATTGGTTACAAAGTAAGGAAATAATAAAAAAAATCTTGGGAGTCGTGCAATTAACAACCACAGTGTTCATTCCTAATATATAAGATAAACTCGAGACTTGAATCGTTATTGTTAAAGGATCAGCATAATCCATCAAGTGATTTAAAGTATTGTTAATTTAAATTTTGGAAATTTTATATGAAATTACAAGTATCTCGTAGTGTAGCCTAGGTTATTTATAAATGTTTTTTTTTCTTGTTTCAAAGCCAACATAATCAACTTTAAAAGATAGCTCCAGATGCTAGAGGTCCCACCTAAATAACCCATTGATGATTGATTAGTTCGAAATCATCTATCAATGATGAATTGAAGCATCCTATCCTCATTGCTCTATAAATGAATTATAATATAAACAGTCATTCACCCAGCATACATCTCCTAAACCCCTCTCCCCTCCCTCATGCTCACACTCACATCCACACTCATTCATGCTTCTAATTGAAATATAAATATAAAAAAAAATGAAAAACACTCACCCATGGTTTTTCCTCCAATCCTAGCGTCCTATCCCTGCTCCGTTTATTTCGTCATGACTGTGACCTCAGTTATACAAATGTGTGACCATAATACAGGTCCGAATCGTAATTACAGTGGACATTAATTGCCTCCAAAAGATAATGTTCGTTACGACTATCCAAAACTAAGGTGCGGATTGTAAGTTAATATTATAGCCGTAGTTAGGTGATCCACCTCCAAAACTAAGGAAATTGGGATCTTCAAATTTGGTAACTATAGATGTCAAGTGTTGTGCCGCACCAAAACTACGACACTGTTGCTCTTAAATGTTTATCGATACTATATAAGACGTTCGACTAAGGCGATTGCTGGAAAATCACTATTATATACGAATAACACGTACGAAATTATAGCGTCGCTCAAGGCTATCACTGGATGTTGATTCGTTCTTTAAATTGAATGCAGACACAGTACACATCGAATTCTCTTTTTTTTGTTTAATTGATTGAAGCTTAATTACAATACACAGATAAATTTGTTTTGTTTTCTAAGAGGATCAAATAAGAATTCCTCAGAAATATAATTACAGTTTATATTATGTGGATTAATTACACGGACAACAGTTCAATTATTAAATATATCAAAGTTAGCTGAATTAATATTTGTTACATTCACTTTAACTTATTTCACAAGATAATCAAATAATAATTCTCCATAAATCTATCTACTGAATATGTTCTTTAAATTAATTACACAACTAAATCAGTTCATTCAATATTTACATCTAATATAATTGCCTTAACATTAATTCCATTAATTGAAACTTAAATTTGTTTTATTGCTCATGAGGATCAAATAGTGATTCCTCAGAAATATATATATCGAAGGTCATAGGTAAGTTTACTATATACCCGACCAGTACTATCACAGATTGATGTGCGAGATAAGGCAGCGTAAGATTTTTACTAACGTCTACTGTTCAAGACTTCCTAGTATACGACACTATCTTACAAAATTTTTTTATGCCAACTCATTGTTCGATAATAATAAAAAAAAAACTAACAGAAAATATTGACAAATCGTCCGACGGACAAACACGGATTATCTTAAATAAATTACCACAAAAAAAATTTTCTATACCGATTTGGCTATTAACAAACACAATAAATTTTCACTAAAAAAAAACTTTATCATTAATAGTTCTACAGGCAAATTCTTTTTATCACAGGTTGTAAGTTTAATCCTACCTCATCACTTGGTAGCAAACAAAAATTCACCGTTCATTGGAGGAACAAATATCGACATTAAAAAAAAAATGAATTTACACAACCACATATGATCTTAGATCGATTGTGGGTTAAACAAAAACTTTCCAGTAATGCACTTTCTATTATTAAAAAATTCACCCGCCATTTATCGAAAACAATATCTTCGCATCCAAAAGGATTCCTTCTAATCCCTAATCCTTTACCGGTGATTATATTTTATTCTCGTTTGGTGTTAAGATCCAAAAATTTCCAATCGATTCTTCCAATTTGGCAATTTTTAATCACAGCTGATGAAAAATAATCCACTAAACGTGCAGACGTCAAAATTATTGTAATAGAACTCACAAATTTAAAACAATAATATGAGACTAAGAGGACGAGATAGTATATCCATCTCTTTTTATAGTAACCTTTAACTCCGAAAAATTCGAAATAAGTGGTTCTGATGGAAGGAAATTGATTTACATTCTGTAAATAAATGTTGGGACCTTTTTCATTAAAACAAAACTGTTTGTTACTTGGTAATACATAACATTGCATGACAATTTAACGACACAAATTATTTTCAACACATTTGTAAGAAATAACAATGTATTAGAATGGATCAAACGTAAGTTTAATCGGTTTTATGATGTTTATGTATTACGAAATAACAACTTACAACAGTATTACAGTAAAATTCAAATCTATAAGGCAAAGATAGGATGATAAAAAAAAACCATATAGGAAATCGAATACAAAACCGATTTTAGAATAATAATTTTTTTGCTATTGCGACGATTGGACAAATATGCACAGACGTTTGAGATTTGCAAGTTTTGTTGAGCAAGTACGGTTAGCGTCTGGAGAATTCAAATTTTAGTAGTATGGTAAAGTAATGCGGGTGAAAACACAATGTGAGTCAATAATAGGGGGTTGTAAAGGAAATACTATTGTTAATTGTTTTATGCGAAGGAACAATTTATGTAACGGAAACTAAATAAAAATATGTCTATAGATCGTGGATGGACGAGAAACTATTATGAACTACGTATGGTAAGCAAAATTGTGAATTATGAGAAAACAGACATTGAATAAATCGGGAACTTTACCGCTCTACATTAGCATGCTCCAGTCTACATTACAAAATTCCTGTAATAGAAAAAACCCGCTCCGATAAAGTGGATGTTGGCTTCAGTTTCACGGTCAATAACGATTGATTTAAATTTTCTATCATTTTTTCGGTTTCCTTTATTTACATACAACATTTCAGCTCTTTATCAACTGTAGTACCACTGTTATCTATAATAGATCTTGTGAAGACAGCAATACATTTATGTAGTTGTAAATTTTCAATGTTATAATTTTTTTTTCTTTTTTTATTTCATTTGACGATAATTTTAACATGTTGTTAAATAAAATTTTTTAAAGTAAAATTAAAAAAAAATATTTAGTTATTCATATACATTCTTCTAAATGTCAGTTGCTCGAACCATAATGGTTATAACGCAACTTCGTAATAATATCTTTTTATACAACGCTATTTGTCAAACGTCAAACGTATAACGTCAAACCAACCTCTTAAAATTTGCAAATCGCAACTCATTTGTGTAAGTAAATCCTCTAGAGAATCTGTGGCATACATAATCAAACAATCATCAGCATGTAGCTGTATTTGTCCTGCCAAACTAATAAACAATATATCATTTATAAAAATATTGAACAGAGATGGACTTAAAATAGACCCCTGTGGAACGCCCATGTTTGATATTTTTTCAGAACTGACTTCTTCATTAACTTTAACTAGCTGCTTTCTGTTAGTTAGGTAGCTTCTGAATAGGTTAAGTTGCACAGGATCTAGTCCCATCATTTTTAGTTTGATAATCATTATGTCAGGATCGACAGTATCAAAAGCTCTGCGTAAGTCTAAGAAAAGACATCCACAAAATAATCCTTTATCAATATTTCTGCTAAAGAAATCAGTAAAAGACAAACATGCTGCTGTGGTATTAGACTTTGAAGTAAATCCAATGTCGATCACTAATAATGTTATTTGAAGACAAAAATTTGCTGAATCTTTCCAGAATAACTTTTTCAAAAATTTTAGATACAGCAGTTAATATTGAGATCGGCCTGTAGTTGGCTAAATTTGTTTCATTCCCAGATTTCAGTACCGGTATTACTTTAGCCGTTTTATTACAGTTGGGAAATACTCCAGTATCAAATGTCTCATTTATAAATTCGACAAGTAGTGGACAAATGTAGTTTATGACGTACTGAAGAAATTTTGTTGAGATATTATCTACTCCAACAACCGCTTTAGAGTTTAAACTAAAAACAACTTCTTTAATTGCCCTTTCACTTGTTGGCCAGAGCTCAAACTTATAACTAACTGCATAATCTATATATTCAAAATCAACTACATTAGGCTCTTTGAAATGTCTAATAATATCTTCTGTAATGCTTATAAAATATTCATTATAATGTTCAGCTATCTGTTGTTCATTTGTTATAAACTCATTTCCAATTTTAATGCCAGCCGCACATTTCAGACTTGTCGTTCTATTAAAAATTGCTTCATTGAAATATTTCCAAAGTTCTTTGGGTTTATCAATGTTATCACTTATAAACTGGAAACATTTTTCTCTTTTGGCTTTTTTTATTTTTGAAACTACTAAAGCGCTATTTATGTTTTTCTACCAAAAAAGATCTCTTAAACTTATTTTTTAGTTTAAAAAATTTTTCACGTTCCTTTATTAAATTTTTTATATCTGTAGTCATCCATGAGGCATCGATAGTTTTAGTCTTTTTCCTACGGCTTAGATGTGTATGTGCTGATACAAGTTCCATTATATTGCTCGAGAGTTCAAATATACTTCGCGCATTACCTATCTTTAGCCAAAGAGGATCATTGAGAATTGCTTGGTAATCTATTGTTTTAAACATACAATTATGCGTTGTTGGCGATAAATCAATCTTAGATACTGTAATAAACAGCTGTTTGTGATCCGATAATATTGTATCTGATGTATCTATATTATAGAAAAATGTTAGCAAGTCAGTTAATATGTGATCTATTAAAAATGTTTTAGATTGAAAAAAATATTCTCTGCCTCTGTAATCCAAATTTCAGTAAGTATAATTATATGAAGGTTACCCTGTAAACTTTCGACTACTATCTCTAAATCGTATAATTTATTTCTTCTACTTTGTATATTGAAATACAAGATTTGCAAATCTGGCTTACCACATTGAACTATGTGATGATCAGTATCTGACCAGTGATTGATTGAGTGAGAGCATATACCACAAGTTTCAATTTGTTCTTCTATCACCATTTAAAGAAAAAAAATAGTATTTGGACTGCAATATCCATAAAATTATATAATATTGTACTCCTATAAATTTAAATGAAATTGTTTTTACTTCACCACAATTTTAAATTGTGTGAAGTAATGCAATCTATCGTGAAAAAAAAAATCTTACATACCCCAAATTTTATTTTTTCTTTTGTTTTGGTCCATCCTCTATCTGAATAGCCCAAAAAAAAAATGGTGTACGTCTGTGTGTGCGTGGGTGTTTGGTTGTGTGGGTGGTTGGTTTGAGTTTTCTGCATAGGATCTTGATGAAACTTTGGCAAATGATACAGGTTCACTTGAAAATAGAAGATCTGGATTCATTTTAAATTTGGACAAAATGGCTAGGGGTCTCCCGAACCCCTCTAAGTTTAAATCTTGAATAACTTCTGATCCCGAGCTATGATCTTATTGAAACTTGGTATATAAGGTTTTAGTACTGTTTCCAACATTTCTGCATACCAACTTCCGGTTTGTCACTTCCGGTTAAAAAGTTTTTTTTTCAGGTGTTTATCCTTACTGTAGCCTACAATTACCGATCGATTTTCATGAAACGTTGCGAAAAGCTTTTAAATAACATGAGAAAGATTTTATCAGCTTTTGGAGCACATTGGATAAAGGGTTGGGGGGTCCACCATACAACAGGTGGTTGTTTCCACAAAGTTTTTATGTTTGTTGGGAGCATAAAACATTCATTCGTGAATGAATATTGATGACACTTTGGAAAAAGATGCAAACATGTATGGCAAAGAACTGATTAGTTTTTGAGCGGTAGTCAACAAAGTGGTGGGGGGTCCCTGGAGCACCTGTTTTTTTGAAAGCTCTATAATCTCTGTACCTGATAAGCGAATTGGATGAAACTTGGTACATGAGTATGTAGTACGGTTTACAATAGTTCTGCATCCCAACTTCCGGTTTTTCACTTCCGGTAAAAAAAATGTTTTTGTACTTTTTTGAAGTTTTTTCAGTGTCTTTATGCACACTACAGCCTACAATAATGAAGTGATTATGATGAAACTTATGGAATAGTGTTTCAATTAGTGTGAAAAGATAATTATCCTGTTTTAGGACACATTGATCAAAGTGGTGGGGAGTCTACCATACAAATGCTGACTTTTCACACTTTGTTTTTTAAGTTTGTTGGGAGCATACAGACATCGTTTATTAATTTATTTTAATGACACTTTGGAAAAAGATGGAGATTTTAAGTAACAAAGAACTGATTAGTTTTTGGATAATATTGGAATAAGTGGTGGGGGTCCTCCCGAACACTTGTTTAATGTGTCACACTTTTTTCGATGTTTGTTGGGAGCACACAGCATTCGTTCGTGAACGAATTTTGATGACACTTTGGAAAAAGATGCAAACATGTATGGCAAAGAACTGATTAGTTTTTGAGCGATAGTGAACAAAGTGGTGGAGGGTGTCCCATGCACCTGTTTTTTTAAAGCTCAATAACATATGTACCTGATAATCGAATTAGATGAAACTTTGTACATAAGCATTTAGTATGATTTGGCAAAAATTCTGCATCCCAACTTCCAGTTGTTTACTTCCGGTAAAAAAAAATTTTTTAATTGTTGGCAGTTTTTTCAGTATCTTTGTGCACACTACAGCCTACAATAATGAAGTGATTATGATAAAACTTATGGAAAGGTTTCAATTCAATTACACTTTGCAAAAAGATGCAAATATGTATGGCAAGGAACTGATTAGTTTTTTTAGCGATAATGAACAAAGTGGTAGGGGGTCCTCCAAGCACCTATTATTTTGGAAGCTCAATAACTTCTGTACCTGATAACCGAGTTGGATGAAATTTGGTACATACACATTTAGTACGGTTTACAACGGCTCTGCATCCTAACTTCCGCTTTGTCACTTCCGATAAAATTTTTGTTTACTTTTTCTCGTACAACAGAATTTATGTTTGTTGGGATACTACTGCCTGCTTTAATATTTTTATTATTAGAACTACGAAGTCCATAATATTGGTTTGCTTTTAATTAAAGTATTTTATGGATATTAGCTCATTATATATCCAGAACACTATGTTTCCAGAGCTGTGGTGAAGTCAGCCTATGCATCAGCGTCGCAATATTTTACTTTTAAAAATGCAATGAACTGTAACTGTTGATAGTATAATACTAATGAAATTATTTGTTTTAATTTAGAGAATTCAAAGCCCTGTAACAGGAGATGGAGATAGAATACGATTAATGTATCAAAAGAGTATTCAAATACATATAAAAATCTCATAACATAAGAGTTAATGAAAATTAATAAGTAAATAATTTTAATGTACAAATTACGAATTTTAAATAAAGCAATTTTTATATTAAATATAATAGTGATGTAATATGTTCGATTTTCATGCAATTGAATTTGGAGTACATTTATTTGTGGCCAAGAGCTTATTAATCTCATTTTGTGACGAGATTTTAATAACTGGAGCTTCTTTCCGAATATAAATGACTGATTTGTTTATCCAAAGGTACTTATACTGAATAATTTTATTTAATTTGCGAGCTGCACTATGTAATTTAAGGCGGAACAATGTTATGTGATCTGTGAAGAATATTTGCCTGTCTACTGGTAAATTGAAACCAACCTGACTTAGATGAATCGTCTTCCCTTTTTTTTGTTGCTGAACCTTATACTTTTCCTCTTTATTTTTGAATGTTACTATAATTTTTTTATGAATTTTGTCTGCTGGAACATAGCATCATTGCACCCCAACTTATCAAAAATTCTTTTTACCATCTCTTTTGGATTCAAATTTTCATTTGGTATACCAACAATGATCATATTAGATGCAATATCCTTTTGGTGCAGTTCATCTATACATGCTTCTAATTCATTGATATGCTCATCTTGCATTAGATTTTTTTGTTTTGACTCACGAATAAGCTGAAGCAATTCTTTATTATCAGCGACAACTTTTTGGTACTCAGATTTCATTTTATCAAATTCTATGGAAAGAAATTCCTGTGATTTTTTTATGTCTGTCATCATGGCTTTTATTTCAACAAACGCCTCATCTTGTTTTTGTAGTTTGTCGATGATTTCGCTGTTTTGATTTGTCGCAAGTTGAGTTGTTTGATGTTTCAGTTTTGATTTTTGACAAAAATCATAGCAAAACCAGGCAGCTTCTGATCCTTTTTTAGCTATGTTATGACCAAAAACTCCTTTACAATGCGGATGAAAACACTTTTTACAGCTGCAGCATTCGAATAAAAGTTGTTTATTATTGATTAACTTTCCACATTCGCTTGCCGCGCAATATAGATTAGCCTTAAATTTCGGAAATTGATTGAAATTATTATTGAAATTATTTAATTTAGTTGAAATTATTCGTGCGCATCCAACTACGTAGCACCGAGATTTATCTGATGACATTTTCTTGAACTGGTCCCAAACTTTCGATGACACTTATTTTAATTATTAGCTTAAATCTTAAATAAAAACTTATCATAATATATTTACCGTTTCTATTTTAAACAAAATATAAACAAATAACCAATGAAGATCCTTAATCTTTTATGACTTAATTTTAATTTTAATAAGAACTAAAATTCCATAAATTTTGTTATGTGTTCTTCGTCGTTTTTGCTGTTGTTTTCGTAATCCAAACAATAATAATTAACTAGAGGGCAGTTTAATGTTTACGGATGTGGTTGGTTTAATGTTTATGGTTTAATGGTTATGGACATATTGCAATTTGTATGGTTAGAATAGAATCATTTGTCAACAACTAGCACAAAGAATAATTTAAATTTGCAAAAAGAGAATGCGCTGAGTTTTATTTTGTAAATTTTATTGAGAAAAAACTGGACCTTTTGTTGTTCGGGTATTCGACCAAAATATCCGGATATGAAATACCCGAAAAATCTTCCTAAATACCCGGGTATCCGGGTACCTGGATACCAAGATTGCAAACACTAGCTATGTTTGATATACATCTCTGCCCAAAACCATGTCCTCATAAAAGTTTTTTGCCGAAAACTATATCAAAATCCTTAACCCAGACCGAAGTCTTGATATCTCAGAGCTGTGAGATTTCAGCCCCTCCATATTTTTTGCTTTTCATTTTTATTGTTTTCCTTTGTTTATTCATTTTTTTTAAATTTTGCAAATTTTCATAAAATCTCCCCTTAACCTGTTCTGCTAGATCCCAAACCCATGGTTAAGAATCTCATAATCTAAACTTGTCGGGCATATCGAAAAATCATAAGCTTTTACTAATTAAATCACTTTAATTTAAGACTCCATCTGTGTAAACGACCGAACACGTTCTTTTGATTTATCAATCAGTAAAGTGCGTGTAAATGACACTCAAATGAGTCACTACTTGAACTTTGTTTAGCACTAAAAATCAATTAAGCTATTTTATGTGAAAATTCAATAACCTCAAAACCATGTTAAAACATAACATATTTGGATATTGAAATCCGTCAAATTAGAATGAAACCACTATTTTCCCAATAAATTATTCATTTTATAACCGATTATTCCGATCCATTGTACATTATTATCTATAGAAACCGATTTAAGGAAAAACTGACAAACAAAATTTAAATTATTTTCATATAACAACAAACTACAAAAAAACTCGAAAAATGTAAAACATTAATGTTTTCAAGTCGATTAAGCAATTAGTACGATTTGATAATCGGTTTCATTTTTTTTTTTTTGAATATATATTTCAATGTAAACTCTACAAAAGCTTTCTAGAAAACTTTTCTCGTCGCTTTTTTTTATCTTGTTCTTAATAGTTGTTCCAATAATATAAACATTACATTTTCTTCTTGTCTTGGATTTGTAATTAAGAAGTGTCGAGTTTCATAGAAACGAGTTTTACTAACTGCTATTCTTGCTACAAGCAATTGTAGTGGTTGTTGTTATTATATTAGCGGATAGGAAATTTGGGGTGTGTTTGTCGTTTTTTTTTTTTTGGTGTACGGTAAATAAATAATTGTTTTATTGAAATGGAAAATCATAATGATTTTTGGATTCAATTTTGTGGTTTTATATGTTGATATGATAAAATAAATTAGAGGAAATTGGTTGAAATTGATAAATGAATTTTAAAGTGATTTTAGCCGTATTTGATGTGAAGTATTTTGTTACTTATGTGGTGTTTGTTTTTTTTTCAAATTTTTATAGAGCAGTCCCAAATCTGAGTCTTCGATATCACTGTAGGATGTCCAATTTGATCGAATCTGAGCTCTTTTATAAAGGTAATGAGCTTGATTGGATAAATATTTTGCGGTAAAGAAAGTGTTAGTTTTTTAGACCAATCGCTTGACTGTCAGAAATAGTGCTGTGTGTTACTGAATTTTCTCTCGGCACACATAATAGCACAGTAGTTGATGACGAAGGTTTCAGCTTGAAGTTTTGCTGCAGAAACGGTCAGTGCTAACGCGCGATCAGCCCTGGGACCAAACACTCTTACACCAGTGCCGTAATTGTTTAGGAAGTCATCCGTATACTAGATGGTAGCATTAGCGGTCTGGCTTCTATTTTGACAGTAGACTGTCTATCTAAATCAGTTGAATTTGGCATACAGTCCGAAATGTGGTAGGTCTGTTTGAAACCTGTTCTAAGCATTTACCGAATCTTTTTTCATCCAATGCATTTGTCTTAGTCTCCCTATTATCACAAACGAATTATATAAAAAAAAACAAGAAAAACTTTCCATGTACCAACACAAAATAGATGAAGATATAACATTCAAAACAATAACGTAATACATCAAGTTATAAAATTATACAGTGGATTAGATGAATGAATAATATTGCATGTTTTAGTATACAAAAGAAAATGTCTTCGGGAATAATTAATTGTAGGATTTTGGTCGTTATCCCACATCGGCGGCAGTTCAGCAAAATATCTATGCCGAACTTGACCGAATGCTACATTTGGGAGTGATCGAAGATAGTTCTAGTTCATGGTGCTCGCCAGTGGTGTTGATACAGAAATCTCTCGGTAAAAATTGGTTGGGTTTGACTCCCAATTCGTCAATTCACTAACCAAGAAGGATGGATACTCACTTCTTTTAATCGACGGATTGTTATGTCGTTTAAATAGTATAAGATACATCAGAATTGACCTCAAAGATGTTTTCTAGCACATCGAAGAATCTCAAGCCACTTTTAATAGCATAAAACACTTATTGACTGTAGCTCCTGTCTTAATTAATCCAGACTATGAGAAGGGATTTTTTATTATATGCGATACCAGCCTAACAGGGGTAGGTAGCGTACTGTATAAGCTAGATGATGAAGGTCAGGAGTGTCCGATAACCTTATACCGAAAAAAACTGAACCAAGCGCAACGAAATAATTCTCTATCTAAACTGGAGTGTCTTGCGGCAATACGTAGCGTGAAGAAGTTCAGGGTCTACAGATTTACCATTGTGACCAACCAATCGAGTCTGAAATGGCTTATGTCATATAAGCCATTATATCACAGAAAGACTTGAGGGGCCTGTTAGCTTGATGGACATTAAAACTCCAACATATGAACCTAACCATCGTTCATAATAGGTTTCCACTTCGTTCTACAGTTCCGAGAGGATCATTGGATGACCGGTCAGGTAGCCAAGTTTAAGTATTGTGGCGAGCTAATGTGTAGGTGCAATGCAGGAATTAAGAGAAGGTTTCTATTGCTGATGTTTGTGTCAACGGTGGTCAACGCAAAAATCTGTATGTTCAAGTTTTTCTTAGTGGCCATTTCAGTAACGGCCTAAAATTCAAAGACGCTTGGTTGGTAATAAATGTGCATGCAAGTACCTCCTTGTATTTCAGTGTGGCAGGAAGCATGTTGGAGTCCAGCACCTATACCATCGTTTTCAGAAAAAAATATTTGACTTTTTGGCTTATGTGATCTGACGTCGTTCGATCTCTTTACTGACAATTGGATATATTAATATTTCTCTAGCTTCTCTCCTGATGAATCTTGATGTTAACAGAGCTCGAGATATGGAAGAATGGCAGTTGGTCAGACCTTTTTGCAAGAAAATTGGAAATAGTCCCTCGACTCATGGGGATTTGAACGGTCCGAACGATTCGATTGCCTTGTTCTGTTTTTTTTTTTTTTTTTTATTGGAAGTTAGGCATGTTTAGTGTTAATATAATTAATTATACATTAACGTCTCTGAATATCCGAAGATACCATGCCAACTAGGGATTGTAATCAATTGAGAATTAAGTTTCTTTTAGAAATTTATGAACGCCGACTTTGAACTTTTGCGGGTTAAAGTTATCAGGGAAACCCCACGAAGGTAATGAATTCCAGAGATGGGAGACTCTGTTGAAGAAGTCGCGCTGGAAGGCTACAGTTCTACATCTAATTATTTGAACCGTAAAAGAATGGGCCGCTACCGATGCTCTGGTATGACGCGATAGGTTTGCAGACTTAGGTAAAATCGATTTGATCTCTTCAGAAACCCGTTCATCCATGAAATATTTGTAGAAAATCGTCAAATCAGCAACATTTCTTCTATGCTGCAAGGAATCAAGGTCATTAGTAAGATTTGAGTTACCAATCAATTTAACTGCTCTCCGCTGTACAGAATCAAGACACTTCAAACTACATAAGTATGCTCCACCCCATATGTGAGAACAATATTCCATACAGGGACGTATAAAAGATTTGTATATTAAAAGAAGCTGTTCGCTACTGAAAAACTTACGACATCGTCCCAAAAACCCCAATTTTTGAACAGCGCTTTTTGCTAGGGTAAAAATATGAGAATTCCATTTCATATTATTTTCAACCTCAACTCCTAGAAGTTTCACGGACTCTTTCTCTATCAAAACGTTGGAATCAAACTTCAATGGAAAAGGGTTAGGTGTTGATAATCTTGAAAAATGGCAAACTTGTGTTTTGGACATATTGAATTCAACACTGTTAGTAACACCCCAATCAAAGATAGTTTTAAGATCAACGTTTAATGAATCTATCAAATTTGATCTACAGTTATTAAGCGCTAAAGGCGAATACGATCTAGGTGCAACATGAGATGCATGAAGAGTGCTATCATCAGCAAAACTATGGATAGGATTAATTGTTGAAACCAACAAGTCATTAATATAGATAAGAAAAAGAGTTGGGGACAAAGCGGAACCTTGAGGAACGCCTGCATTAGTCGAAAATACATCCGATGAAATACCGTCAACATTGACTCGAATTTTTCGCTCAGATATAAAGCTTTGTATCCAGCAAATTAGTGGCTCATCTAAACCATAACATCTCAACTTTCATATAAGATTTTTGTGCCAAACTTTGTTTGAAAGTCTCACCAAAGTTTTCAAGGGATCTGTTCCAAAGATGAGTAACAAACGAAAGCAAATCTCCTGTTGCTCTTCCTTTTCGGAAGCCGTATTGTCTTTCATTAAGTAATTTGGAAGACTCTAAGAAGCTCATTAAATTAAAATTTATATATTTCTCAAAAACTTTAGACACTACTGACAAAATTGAAATGGGTCTGTAATTGGATGGGTCAGTTTTGCTACCCTTTTTTGCTACTGGCTGTACACTAGCAATTTTCCATATTATTATTATTATTATTTTTATTAAGACAAATAAAATATGTTAGTGAGGATAGGTGCTAGCTCCCTAGCAAACGTTTTAAGTATAATTGGAGGAATATTATCAGGCCCAGATGCCTTGTTGGTATTAATTTGTAAAAGCATTTTTCGAATAATGTTTTTACGAAAAATTATTCGCTTCATTTTGAGCGATGCTTTAGGAATAGGTCTAGGTTGGAAATTGGGTTCGACTAAGGTAGAATTTATAGAAAAAATATGTCCTAGCAAATTAGCCTTTTCTTTTGGGTCAATAATAGGTATATCTCTATCAATAAGAGGAGGAAGAGAAGATTTACAGAAAATGCCTTGGATAGTCTTAGCGGCTTTAAAGAAGTTACGCGATCCAGTTGGGTGCTCAGCAAATTTAGAAGCTTTTTTCAAACTAAATAGATTTTTCTCTCCATCTATTAGTTTCCTACATAAATTCCTCTCTTTTCGATACTCTCTAAGGTTTTCATCAGTTTTGTTTTGGAAAAACTTTCGAAAAGCCTTTTTTTTAGCTTTAATTGCTTTTTTGCATTTACTTGAAAATCATAGGTCAACCTTCGGAATGATCAATTTATTAGGAATAAATCTACGCATGCCTTCACCTATAATTTCAGAAAAATTAATAGCTGCAATGTTTGGATCTTGGCCAGTAAGACAACTATGTTTCTAAGGAAAGCGTTTGAAGAAGATTTTAAGTCCTTGCCAATCCGCCGCTTTGTAATCCCAAACAAGACGGGGATTCGCTTTAAATTGTTTAGGAATTTGTATATTTAATTTAGTGGAGATCAAATTATGATCTGACCCACCAAAAGGCTCTGATACTTTAAATTGTACTAAGCATGGATCATTTGTCAAAAATAAGTCAAGTAAGTTGCTACTTTGTCCAGGAATGTCAGGAACTCTGGTAGGCTGGTCTATTATCTGAGTGAAATTATGATAAAGAGCAAAGAGCTCAGCCTGTTTACCTATCTCATCAGTAGAGGAGCTGTGTATGAGCCATCCTTTATTATGAACATTAAAGTCCCCTAGAAGAATAAAATAAAGGTGTAATGAAGCGCTGCTTCGTTGAATGTCAACGAAGTGGCAAAGAAGGCCGCGTACCTAGCGAGATTAGTAAAGCGCCAAACTAGCATCTGTAAGTGGTGACGAGAGAGATATCCTGCTGCTCCAACACAAATACAGAATCGTACGCGTGATACATGATACGAGAGAAAAGAAAACAAGTGCACGATTGAAACACTGGCGACCCCCTTAACGAACAGAACCACGATCACCACGTCCAACCCCACCTTCAATCACACCTTCACACGCTCTTGCACCTCATACTCGCACACACACACACATGCACACCAACATAGTCGATAGTCATACCTGCTCACATCCATTCAAGGAACTACGATCAGTTGATCGCATATAATATTTGTTGGTTATTTATGTTCATTATAATCAATGGCCAACTGTAGTATATAGGATTGGGATTTTTCGTTTTTTTGTATAATCGAATCTTAAACCTCTGAAAGTGGTAACTAAACTAATTTTATCTCAAGTCAGTCCTTAGTATGATGCAAATCCATCCCTTTTGTCTTCATCAAGTGCCTTATAGTACGACAAGAATATAACCAAAAAAAATATCCATAAAGATATATATATTTGAACAATTTTTAAGTTGTATATATTCAAAAAAAATATTTAAATAATAATTTTGTTCTCTTTTTTTGTTGTTTATAATATCGTAAAATATAATAGTAACTAATTAAAATACCAAAAAAAAAAATACACCAAACTTTTAGGCTGAAAACCATGCCAATCCTTAATTGAACTATTTCTGGAATAAATGGACGCCACGTTCCGTTGCATAATGCTTGTTGTAGTTCATCTGTTGATATAAGACCTTTCCCATCTATGTCAACTGGTTATACCAATGAAGAGAGCTGGATCGGCATTGATTCACACACACAGGCATCACATGAAAACCCACATACTCACACTCACATGCACACGCATGTATACCCACATACATACTGTTGAGGATCACCGCATACTAAAGTTAAGAGATGAAGGCAAGATCAAAATAGTAATTAATTTAGAATAGGTTATAAATTGAAATATATATTTTTATAATTAACTCCTATATATATACGTTAATAATTTTCGAGCTATTTGCCTAAATGTTCATTTCAAATCAATTATTTTATCTGATCGATCGAATTATTATAGCAGGTTACTTGATGCAATATGAATATTAAGATTTTTTTTTTTTTTTTTTTTTAAATAAAATGTGATGTGTAGTAGGCATTACAATATGTGTCACAACAACACATAAAAACCTTTTAAGACCAAGGTCCCACAACAACATGCGTTCTAAGGATGTTAATGGACGCAAATCTGTTTTTTTTGTTTTTTTTTAATATTTTTTTGTTAAATAATGGATAACTAAACCATAAACCCTATCACATATAAAATATGACATAGGCCAATATTTCGTGATAGGATAGGGAAAATAAAAATAAAATAAGAGGTAAAAAAGCAAATTTGTTTTAAAAATTTGCAGGAACAAAACTAAAATTGGTTTGCCAATAGTCCAGCTAATGGCATAATCCTTGATTATGGGACACAGTATATTTTTCAATGATTAAAGCTCAGATATATAGTTATATGGAGGCTTGTTTCTTCGAGCAAGCTACAGCGTTCCAGCATCAAGGAATATTCATTAGCTAAGATTGAGAGTGTTACCGTTGACTGAATACAGTTCATCCGCCAGCACCCTTAAGATATCACCTTGGCTAGTGATATCTCACTGCTATTGCCAGTGGTATGTGATATCTCACGTTAACTCATATGCCAACAGCAGGGACTGGAGTACGCGGGGTTGTCACACCCGTGGTTCAAAAAATAGAAAAAAATTAACAAATTAATAAAAACTGATCCCTCCATGCGTACTTTCGCATTTCAAAAGAAATCAATTCTACAATTTAAAACAAAAACACTTATTTTTGTAGAAAATTGTGGTTTCTTTTTTATTGTCGTGTAAATATTGAAAATAAATTCACTTTCGTTTTGAGACCAGCAGAAGATAAGTATACAATCCAATTTATTTATTTTTTTTTTCTTTTATAATTATTTAACCGGCTACAATAATTTGATTGATTTTGAAAATCTATAAAATAAAAAAAATATTTTTACTTTGGTGAATAGTTAATTATTTAATTAAATAATTTTATGAATATAACTATTTAATTAATTTTGTGAATATAACTATTTAACTGAATAAATATTAAAATAAATTAAAACCACTGATTAGCAGAAACGATTGGATTTTTTAGTTCATTTAATGCAATTTAGCTAAAATAAATTAAACATTGATTTTTCCAGAATAATAAACGCAAATAGTTACAATGTTAGTTGCATTTGGTTAAGGTTAATCGTGTTAAGAAGTGAAAATTAGACTCAGTGAATAATAAGTGCTTTGTTAAAAAATCTATTAAAGAGTTTAGCTCTACTATTTTGTTCACATACATGAACCCTTCCATGAATATACGAGTACGCACCTACACACCCGCAATCATTCATACGTACATACATACCCATATATATAAAAATAAGAATACGACTCACCCCATAGCTAGTCCAGATCCCCACTCAATGTTATTCCGTTAGTCGGTCATCATGAAGTCCATTATCGGAGGTATGAATGGTGAAATTATATTGTTTAACTGATACCAGTTCTCAATCCGCCGCGTCAATCAAATAGTCCTCTGTGATCAAATCATGACACTCAACAGTAATCAGTATTAATAGATATATATATATATATATATATATATATATATATATATATATATATATATATATATATATATATATATATATATATATATATATATATATATATATATATATATATATATATATATATATATATATATATATATATATATATATATATATATATATATATATATATATATATATATATATATATATATATATATATATATATATATATATATATATATATATATATATATATATATATATATATATATATATATATATATATATATATATATATATATATATATATATATATATATATATATATATATATATATATATATATATATATATATATATATATATATATACTAGGATCTTCCGTGATCCACTTGATTCACAACAATAACAGCCAATAATCAAATCGTAATGCTCTACTGTGATCCGATAAACAAAAACATCCGGATCGGTAAATTAGATGGGAAGAACTTCCATGATCCGCATACATTCAAAATAGTAATACTCAATAGACTATGTATATACATCAACTAATAGTGATTTGATTGCAACCATCAGTTTCAATCCAGTACATGGGGTGAAGGCCACCAATTTCAAATTACAGTTGACCAGGTGGAACGATTATATAAGAATGTTTAGTAATACCACGAGAACAGCAGTGATATGTAGATGGATATTGTTTGGTGACAAGCTATAAGTGCGATTGGATCACCCCAAAATTTCACAACCCGTTTTCAAATTAGGTTGTCACTGGTCATGCACCGCGGAACAATCAAGTACACGAACTATAGTGCTTGTATCATCTTTAGAACACCACAACCACAATTAATAGAGTTTGTTATATTGTTCGGTTTACAAATTTTTATTACACCGTTAATAAAGTTTCGGTTATTCTACTTAAATCAATTAATTAGATACAGACATTGATTATACTAATTTTGAACTGATCAATTAAATTCTTATCGATTTCGGTTATACTAATACACAACCACTAATTGAACTTAAATCTATGTTTCTAGTTTCTTGTGATTTTAATTCCTTGTGATTTGATTTTTTTATTTTATTCTTCATCTTAAGGCGAATCACAAAAAAAATTTAACTATCCCGATTTCTACCATTAACTAGAGAAAAATGGTTTTTCCGTTCACTAAAAATTTTGAGTCAACTCTCCAATGATAAGAATATACCTCAGCACCAAAAGAGGATTGTATTCGACTTGCCAATCGTGTAGCCGCACAAAGGTAGAACGCCTCGTAAAATAATTTTCTTATTCTATCCATCCAAAGAAATAACACAAAAAAATTCACCAGCCAACTATAAGTTTTTATATCATGGCGATCGACAATCAATTTTTTTGCAGACGTCAAAACTCTATCAACAGCTGTGTGGTTATTTGGACAACAAGTTTGGTTATTTGGAGACATCAAGTCGAATAAAGCGTTTACATAGGTAATTTTGCTTTTCAATTCACTAACGCGGCACAAACATATAAACTTTTTCTAAATTTTTTTTACCAAATTGTACGGCACAAACAGATGTATTTTTACTAAATTGAACTAAATCAATTATACTAAATAAAAAAATTTACCTAATTGAACTAATTGCACTAACAAATTTAATTTAATTAAAAATTTTACTACTTAGATTTTAATGGAAAAAATGTGAATTCAAAAATAAATTCATTAATTTTCGATATTCACCAGAGATTTTACAAAAAGCAACAAGAGAGAGAAGCTATCTATCGCGTTCTATTTATATTATCAAAAAATGGTAGCATTAACTGGTAGCATATTTTAATGACTGAAAACCCACTAAGGAATTTGTATCATTAATTTGCATTAGAAAAAATGGGGAAAGAATTATATAAAAAAAATTATTGATTACGAAATGATTGTAGGAAATCATACATGGAAATAACGCGATTACGAATTAATGATATTGCACAACTATTTTATGATAATTTTATCGCAATTAACGATTACAAATTGAATATAAAAATTATATTGGGAAATAGCACACAACTGTTTTATGATAATGTTTAAACGGAAACTATGCGTATGGAAAAGTGGGTCGACTCTCAATTACGAAGTTTGAATTATACTTCATAACAAGGGAAAGTATTATGTTGGCTATTTGTTCTGCAACGTTCCTAGTTTCAGGATCCAACCGATTAATTTTGTACATTTTGCAATGCTTTTTCAAACTGTCCTATTTTGATCGTCTGAGATTGTACCAATACGATGATCCTAATTTTTTTCCATTTGCGTAACAAACAAAATTCTAAACAGTAATCTTATTTTTCGGTATCTACATTTTTTTGTAATCACCAACAGAAGATATGATTAATTTTAATAGATTTAACACAAATTTTAGTAATATTTTTTTTCTTGCCTTTTTAAAAACGACATTTTTCAGGCTCTATCACAAAGACATATTCACAAAAAAATATTGCGACGCTGATGAATAGGCTGACTTCACCACAGCTCTGGAAACATAGTCTTCTGGATATATAATAAGCTAATATCCATCAAATACTTTAATTAAAAGCTAACCAATTTTATAGACTTTGTAATTCTAATTATAAAAATATTAAAGAAAGCAGCAGTATCCCAACAAACATAAATTCTGTTGTAGGTGAAAAAGCAAAAAAAATTTAACCGGAAGTTAGGATGCAGAACTGTTGTCAACCGTACTAAATGTTTATGTATCAAGATTCATCCAACTCGATTATCAGGTAGAGAAGTTATTGAGCTTCTGAAATAACAGGTGCTCGGAGGACCCCCTACCACTTTGTTCACTATCGCTAAAAAACTAATCAGTTCCTTGCCATACATATTTGCGAATGTTGTATGTTGTATGCTTCCAACAAACATTGAAACAATAAACAGGTGTTCGGGAGGACCCCCACAACTTATCCCAATATTGTCCAAAAACTAATCAAGTCTTTGTCATTTTTTCATCACGTTTTCATTTTTTATCAAAGTTTCATTAAAATTGATTAATAAATGAAGTCTGTATGCTCCCAACAAACTTTAAAAACAAAGTGTGAACAGTCAGCAGTTGTATGTTAGATCCGCCGCCACCTGGTTCAATGTGTTACAAAAGATGATAATTATCTTCTTACACTAATTGGAACCTTTTCCATAAGTTTCATCATAATCACTTTATTATTGTTAGTTGTAATGGGCATAAAGACACTAAAAAACTTCCAAAAATTAAAAAAAAATTTTTTTTACCGGAAGTTAAAACTGGAAGTTGGGATGCAGAAATATTGTAAACCATACTAAATGCTTATGTACGAAGTTTCATCCAATTTGATTATCAGGTACAGATGTTATTGAGCTTAAAAAAAAAACAGGTGTATGGGACACCCCCCACCACTTTGTTCACTATCGCTCAAAAACTAATCAGATCCTTGCCATAGATGTTTGTATCTTTTTCTAAAGTGTCATCAAAGCTCGTTTACGAACGAATGCTGTGTGCTCCCAACAAACATTGAAAAAAGCGTGACACAGTAAACAGGTGTTCGGGAGGCCCCGTACCACTTACCCCAATATTGTCCAAAAACTAATCAGTCCTTGTCATTTAAGTCTACATTTTTTTCCAAAGTGTCATTAGAATTGATTAATGAAAGAAATCTGTGCTCGGGAGCATTTCAACAAACTTAAAAAACAAAGTGTGAAAAGTCAGCATTTGTATGGTAGACCCCCCACCACTTTGATCAATGTGTCCCAAAAGATGATAATCATCTTCTCACACTAATTGAAACCCTTTTCATAAGTTTCATCATAATCACTTCATTATTGTAGGCTGTAGTGTGCATAAAGACACTGAAAAAACTTCAGAAAAGCACAAAAACTTTTTTTTACCTGAAGTGAAAAACCGGAAGTTGGGTGCAGAACTATTGTGGACCGTACTAAATACTCATGTACCAAGTTTAGCCCAATTCGATTATCAGGTACAGATGTTATAGATTTTTCAAAAAAAAGGTGCTCCAGGAACCCCACACCATTTTGTTCACTATCGCTCAAAAACTAAACAGTTCCTTGTCATACAAGTTTGCATATTTTTCCAAAGTGTCATCAAAGTTCATTCACGAATGAATGATTTATGCTCCCAACAAACATAAAAACATTGTGGAAAAAACCACAATGTATGGTGGACCCTAAACCTTTTATCCAATGTACTCCAAAAGCTTATAAAATCTTTTTCATGTCACTTGAAAGCTTCGGTAATTGTAGGCTTCAGTAGGGATAAACACCTGGAAAAAAAAAACTTTTTAACCAGAAGTGACAAGTGAACCGGAAGTGACAGACGTACACCAAAATTTTTATTGGCTATTTAGATAGTGGATGGTCCAAAACAAAAGAAAAAACAAAACTTGGGGTATGTAAGATATTTTTTTTCACGATAGATTGCATTACTTCTCACAATTTAAAATTGTGGTGAAGTAAAAACAAGGTTATAATATAAAAATATGCACTTTTATAACACAATGGACTTGTAAAAAAAATATTCTAGAAACTATAACTCATATCAAAAAATTGGTGTATTTTAAACTCAAGATTTTTTTTCCAAAAAGAAACTTTTAAAAATTTTTTTTTTCTATAAATTTTTAACCCACTAATACAATTTATTATCAATATGTTGTTATATATCTATATAGCCCAACTTTAAAGTTGACGATCTCGACAGCTATTTAATTCATTTATAAATTTATCAAATCACGAACCGTATTTTGTTATTTGCAATACAAATCACCAACTCAAACTCAAATACATTTTATTTTTTAAATTAATTTAATTCTCGATTTCCAAATTTTAATAGAATATTTTGAAATTATAACTTCCGAACCCGAATCAAAAATATTAATTTAATTCAAAATATTAATTACGACTCAAAAAATAATATCAAAAATGCAGCCATATATAGTTTAGTTTTTACCTAAACGAGGGAGAAAAAAGTTGTTTGCATAACCACCCTCTCGTTTTGTAGCTTTCGATATTATTAACACAATTACAGAAACAACAACATAAAACCATAGATTGTTTCATCAAAAAAAAATGCCCTCTTTGTTTTCACTTAATTGAAGAATATAAACCAAAATAATTGTCACCCTCTTTCAAATACAATCATACCATCATTTAATTAGTTGAAAATGTAAATTCATCAGTGAAAGAAATTTAAAGTAAATATTTAGAATATCGAAACCGGTCTTTAATAAAAAATAAGTGAATAAAAAATTGGTGTTTTTGTAATTATTAAAAATATTTAAAACATAGTACATATATTATGGATTATTCACGTCACTCCACTTTGCTTTGTTAAAGAGTTTTCGAATTTTATTTTATTTTTTTCAAGATGCCGTTCTACCAAGGCACATCTCTGATCCTTTTGGACTTGATAACTGGAGAGCTTCGGTGGTAGACTTCATTTCATGCGTGAATTGCACCGATCATCCAGATTAGTTTGAATTTACAATTTTTGAGTTATTTTTTAGCTGCTGAGTGCTGGAAATGAACACCACATGGTACGAACCTTCCTAACAATGCGCTTCAGAATAGCTCACGATCTTGGCCTAATGTCTGGGTTTTGGGCACCGAGTCACCTTAGAATTTGATCTGTTGATGATTTGGCTCTATCTGGAAGGTAAACAATAAGCCTTGGAAATGTTACAGTAACTCTTTCTCTTTTAACGTAAGTAGCTTTAACTCCTCGATAGATATCATCGGTACCGCATCTGCTGACCTCTGCATCGATTTATAATCGCCCCAGTTAAACAGCAACAAACCGTACTTTTGGTAGCAGTCTTCAATGGGTTAACTTTTTTCGACCTTAATTTTTATGTTGTGCGAATGAGGATATGCTGATAAATCAGGCACGATCTTATCACATTTATTAAATATTTGTAGTGGTATTTTTCTTGATAGACGCATATCAGATCTTACGGAACAGGTTGAATCCATACTTGGTTTTTGAATACGATTCGGGGTAAGCTGATAAATCAGAGATGATGCCAGAGTCAGACATAATAGGTGTACTATCTAACTTAGTGTACCCTTGTTCTGCGCGTACACCCTCAAATCAGGCTCAATGTCATGATTGTACGACATCTGGTTATTATATATCTGACTGCGTATTTATATGATGATAAAATTGTTGGCGGTTGAAACAACCACAAGAGAAAGTATTTAAATATATTGATTTATATTTTTATTTTTCCGTCCTATAAATCCGTATGTCGAGAACTATCCCAGTAATCCAAAGTTACGTTTGGTATTTATTTATATGTCAACTGGTATCAGTGGATATACCGTTAGACCCGTTTGACGAAAGTCAACTGAGGTCATCAGTGAAAATCAGGTGAAAATAAATTATTAATAAATAATTATTTAATATTTTCCCCGCAATAAAATGCGAATCATCAAAAATTATTAATCTTTTTTTTATTTAAAATTATTTAAAATTAATTTCAATGTTTTGAAACATAATATATGATGACATACTTTGAATAATATATAGTTCATAAAACTTCGCTTACTTATAATTGTAAACATATGAAATATTGTTTACTTATTTATTATTGTTTTGTTTTGATAAAAGAAATTTCGTCATAAGGGAATTCCTTATAATTTATCTATATTGGTTTTTATTTGGTTAAGCTAGTGAGTATAGAGTAGTGTAGTAGTATCTCTACACACTGATAAAGCAAAGATGATTCCAGTGTCAGAAATGGTCAACAGCTCTTGTATTTCTCTTGCTGTCTGTTCAACAGTCAAATTAAATAGAGAAGTAGGATGACCTGCTACAATAGAGTCAGTTTACTAAACTGAAGACCATCTTTACTAAAGTTAGGCGATAACGACTGGAAATAAAGTGAAAGGATCAATAGAGCGCCTTATTTGTGATACAACCTAAAAAAGTTACCGAAAAGATTATGTCTACCCAAAGATTCATCGATCGTGAAGATCGCTGCGATCAATGATCTGTAATGAAGCGCTGCTTCGTTGACTAACAACGAAGGGGCATAGCAGGCCGCGTACCTAGCGAGGTTGTATTAATAGCCCTACACTAGCTGCAGTCCATGGGGACGAGAAACAAATCCTGCTGCTCCAGCACAAATACCGATTTAGTACGCGTAACATGGGATAAGAACGGATGTAAGAAAAAAAGCAAGTGAACTGAATAGACTCTGGCGACCCTCTTATGTGAAAGAACCACGATCACCACGTCCAACCCCCGAAATCCTAACACACTCACGCGCTCTCGCACTTTATCCACTCACTTACACACACACCCACACACATACACACATACTCACACACACATGCACACATCCATACCCATACGCGTATTCACCCCACACAATACAGCCAAGCTACCATGCTTAACCACATAATTTTAATTGATATTGTTTTCATGATGGTGGATAGATACCATAGGAGATATACAACCAGTATATATCGATTTTGATAAAACAAAAAAAAAATAATTTCAGGAAAGGAATATCCGATGATGAAAGCCGTGATCCTATGTGGCTTGAATATTATGATTAAAATTGCGGTTTACCCAGCGTGATGCATATCACTAAAAGCCGTGGTAAACATTCCAATCTAGTTCCCAGCTTGATAGAAACCACGAAAAAAAATTCCTTCCGAAATAATATTGAAACAATTTTCTCATTGTAATATAATAAGAATTATTACCTGAGCTCCATATTATCCGACGCCATAATTGTACCGAATAATGGTATGATAACAATAGAAGGACGACACCTTCTTACATCTGTCAAATCGTCGTTTAATAACATAATTAGTACGGCTAATGCACGGATTGTAGTTTTTATTCCATCATCTATCCCCACGATAAACCAAATCCTTTGAGTGATCAACAAAAAAAAAACAGCTGTTTTGAATTGAAATTCTTTTCACGTTTGCAGCAATAAATTTTTATTTTCCAATAATCCCGGAAAATCCTTATTTACCTGTTCACTAATATAGCCTGACTGACATACGCGCAGGTAACCAATGTACTCGCTCATACGTACACGCATTCACCCGTCCATATACCTACGCTCATACATCTACACCCGTAGTCGGAATCATTCAAACAAAAGAGAAATAAAACTTAATATAATTTACCTCATCTAGATACGCCCACACATATATACGCACATACACGTTTATACAAACATACATACTCATAATAATAAAAAAATTTGACTCGCCCATGGTTAGTCTAGACCCCATTCCAAACAAAAATCAATTGTTCATCCCTCCTCATCCCGTTCATTAGTGGAACAAAAATACAGTATTCCGGATGGCTACGATGTTGGACCAATTGTTACGCTTCAAGTCCGTAGATGAATACCACGTGAGTAGATATTAGCAATAGACACAAAGCTCGTTGGTGACAACTAAGGTCGATGATGAATGACGGCAAACCAATCTGTATCCGGATGCAACGGTACACAACACAAATAAATAGTTGACACGGTAATGTATCCGTTGTCTGCACCCCGAATGTTGTAGTAGCAAGCAATAAATTTTTAATCTTGAACGTATTTACCACCCAGTCACGTCCATTGGCCCCCTCACCTCGAAACAATCGATATCGTCGAAATATAACCCTCAATTTGTATGAACAGAACTAGGCTTTATGGTTTGGTTGTTTATTATATCGTTCAGCAACAAAATGTTTTCACAATAATAATTATTTTATTTAAATATAATTTATGTTTTGAATAAAGTTTTACACGGATTTTTGTATAAATTCGGAACAGGTAATGGATACAAAAAAAAATTAAGCTAAATAGTTAATCACAGTCATTTTGTTAAATTATATTATCACAGAATCTTAATCATTGAAATTTTTACTTATACAATTCGACTTCTCAAGGTTACACAGGTTATCACATGCGAGTACGTGTACCCAGATAAGACTCTATTGTTTCACTGATCTTCAAAAAAAAAAATAACAAAGAAACGACTATCATTACCTTGGCACGTATCAATAAGTTGATCTTTTTCCATATATATGTTTTGACTCCGTAAATTATCTTCTTTTTGGACTTAAAATTCACAACCAGCACAAAAATTAATGACACAACAAGACATTATTAATTTACACGTTGAACATAAAGAAACAAAACTCAGCTGTCTTATGTCAGATCAGAATCGAATAAATCGAAATGAATCTCCTGATGACATCTAGCGGGTCTTATTTATAGCCAAATTCTCGCCCGATCAATAACGAACCGGTAAGTTGGTTTCTTGGGTATTTTTTTGTAAGCAACTATTATACCCACTAAAGAATTTGCATATCTAACGTGTATCAAAATTTGAAATGAATTACAAAAAAATTATTGATTACGAAATAATTTTAATAAATTATATATGGAAATATTGTGATTACGAATTAATGATATTGCACAACTGTTCTATGGTAACTTCAAACAGAAACTATTGCGATAGAGGGTTACGATCTGAATATAAGAAATAAGGTTTAAAAAAAACGATAATGTGGTTGTCAATGTAAATCTAATGCTTGTGGGAAAGTAGGGCTAGTCCCAATTACGAAGATCGATTAATAGCCTTTGTTACAGATCTCATTTTTATTTATAACCCGTGTACTGTCTTGCCATGGCAAAAAATATTTCAATCCAGACGAGGAATGTAATATAATTCACCGTTTCTTTTCCTTAACTCAAGTTAAGAAAAATCATCAACAAGTCGTTATTCATTAACATATTTCCAGAATTGATCAACAACTACCCATCTATCTATAAAAATTTTCTCTCTTCTGAACTCAAAGAAAACGTTTTTGATGTAAAAAGATTTTATAAAATAAATTTTATATTTATCCGTTGTCACTCCTTCATCAGTTTCCTAAATGCTGAAATTTCTGTTGATATATTATTATGTCTTGATTTTTGTTTGCTTTATTATTTTATTAAATCCAAACTCATAATCATAAAAATCAAAAAAAAAATGACATATTTCCTAAAGACGGGATTGAAGGTTAAATTTTTTTACTTGCGTTTATGACAAAGATGTTTTTTTTTCTCTACATTTTTCTTTTATTTTTGTTTTAAATGTCCCGGGAACAATATAAATTATTACGATTGTACATTTTTTTGTGCCTTGGTTTTATTTTATTTATTTAGGGTTTTGTGGATATGAAACGATATTTTGGTTAAGAGCTTTTGGGCAAACTTAGTTATTTTGTTAAAAAATGTTATTTAACAATAGGAACGTTTGAAATATTATTCTTTTTTACTGCCAATATTATTGGAACTTTTGAAAACAAAAGGATTGGTTGAATATACAAAATATGCTTTCAATCGATTCTAGGATCACCCCGAGGTACATTTGTCGAAACCGATATCAGATATTATCATTTCAAGTGTAGGTAGTACAGGCTGACCACGAAGTTGTATAATTTTTAGCCAGCTAGCATTGTAACCTCTCACTAGTCATGCAAACTTTTTTATTTACTAAAACTTATCAAATAGCAAAATTTCGGACTTAAACAAATATTCATCACCATCATTGCATCTAAAAATTTACTGTTGAAAAGATTCAACTTAATTAAATTATTAAATAAACAAACAAACAAAACATTGCTTTTAAAAAAAATAAAAGCTCATCACTCTTTGGGTGAGCATAAAAAAAATCATCCGTCAAAATAAAAGCAGCGTAAATTTATGCTTTATATCTTTATTTTTTTTTTGTTTCATCCCAACATTTCATATTTTTATGTTTCATTCAAAATACATAAAAAATAATAATAAAATGTCAGCAAACAAAAAATAACAGGCAAATATGAAATAAAAATAAATAATATGACATTTCGCGCGACATCATTTTCATGATTACGATTTTTTTTTTTCGTTTCAGATAAAAACACAACGATTGAACATGAGCATTTGGAGGAAAATAAAATTTGAACATGTCACAAAAAATTAAATTAAAGTGAAATATGAAATTAAGACGTCATCGTACAGATGAGCTTAGAATGAATGAATAGTTGGTAAGTTATTGTAAAATAATATTTTATTTATCTCATGAGGTATCAAATGTCAATATTGTGATGATTTATTCTGATGTCGTAACAAGAACTAATTTTTAGCACAGTACCCTGCCCAAATTTTTGTGATTTGGTGTCAATGCGTCCATGACGTATTATAAACAGTATTCATACTGCACCTCTCCACTATACTATTTCTAATTCTGTTAGTGTTACCCAGGTAGTACGACCTGAACGTAGGATATCGTATTTTCACTACCTTACTGGGACGGATTATCAAAACTATCAACATATTTCAAAAATTTAACACAATGTTTAGGAGTCAAAGCATGATTTTTTTGGATAGACCTTTTCGAAGCGTTTAATTTTAATTTTGGATATTTTGTTCGAAGTGAAAGCTGATTAGTAATGAACTTTCGGCGCTAATATAAATTTGGGCGCCATTTGTCACGAGTTAAATTTACCACAAGTAGAACACGAATTAAATTGACCCGACCAAAATAGGTTCTGGTTTTCGATATTTTCATTTCCCCACAAATGAAACTAGTATGAACTCGGCACTCAGTACATTTGGCACAATGGATTTACATTAGCAACATTTGGCCATTTAAAAGATATGGTGCTTACCATCAAATGTGAAATATGAGAGTCAAATTGGCCGCATATTGTGTAGAAAACGTACAAAACTTGTTCTGGGTATGGATATTTCTTTCTCTTGTAAATTAAACTCCAGAAAGCTTCGACATCGGGATACAATTAAATTTCTGATTCCGGCTTCGAGAGACAAAAATAAAACAAAAATATTAACTCATTTTCCTATTTTATATAAATGGCCATTACCGGTATTGGTATCTGGTATCTTGTGTCTGCTGCCTGAAGATGCAATTGCGTATTCATCACTACGGCCATCCAAAGTTTTCCAATATATTCAGATATGTAATTCAGATTCGAGCTGTATACAAAAAACTTTTACTGTCAGTGCAATTGCTAATGAATATACATGACATTACAAAATAAGTTTTCTGACAGAAGCTAAAATCGGTGATAGATTTCATGGTAAAACTTAAATTATTTTATTCAGTAGACTGGCAAGAAAGGATGGACACAAGCATATATACAAACCTATAACAATGTTATATTATATTATATCCGATGCCGACGTAGGTTTGCATGATATTGGAATGAAACCTTGCGGTGCACTGATGATAAATTAAATTAACGATGTAGACCGAGAGCCCGCGACGGCCAGACCTTCGTTATTTTATAAAAGCTGAAAGTTTTTCTGCGCAAACCTCCTACTTAGGTAGGAACGATTAGCAACATATGAAGTTTGGATCATGGTAGCTTTGGCAGGGAGCTGGTAACAAAGGGGCCTCCAAAGTTTCGTGAAAGTATAAAAGGTAATTTTTTATATATTCTTCAAGATAGTATTAAAAGTCACGTCACCCATTGCCAGACACTTAATATCGTGGTAACCCCTAGCCATACACCCTTAAACTTTAACAAATTGATAATGTTTAAAGGTGTCTGGCAGGGGGTTAAGATAGTTTGTGTCTGGCAATGGGTGACGTGACTTCTAATACTACCCCGAAGAATATAAAAAAAATTACCTTTTATACTTTCACGAAACTTTGGAGGCCTCTATGTTACCTGCTCCCTGCCAAAGCCACCATGATCCAAACTTCATATGTCGCTAATCGTTCCTACCTCAGTAGGAAGTATGCGCAGAGAAACTTTCAGCTTTTAAAAAATAACGAAGGTCTGGCTGTCGCGGGCTCCTAGTCTAATGGATAATAGATGGAAAATAGTTTTAGCGATTTCATCGTAAATTAGTATGTAGCACAGTGTACTGAAGCTGGTATTCATTATTCGTAATTTCGAGTCGCATTGCTTTCTCACACGCATTGAATTTATATTATCAGAAACTTTCGTAGTTGTTTTCGCCTTTTCAACCCTAATTTCTTATATTCAGATCGTAATCGTCTATCGCAATAGCTTCTGTTTAAAATTATCATAAAGCAGTGGTGCAATATCATTAATTCGTAGTCGCGTTACTTCCATGTATAATTTTTTACAATCGTTTCGTAATCAATAATTTTTTTATATAATTCTTTTCCAATGTTTTTAATACAATTTAGTTGAACAGACTCTTTAGTGGGTTTCAAACAAGCTACCAGAGAATGCTACCATTTTTTTTACTATAAATAAATGCCGCGAGATGTCATCACCCTCTTAGTCGACTTTTTGTCTGATTGAATTGTTGTTTTGACGTCGACTGGCTGGTTGACACTTAATGGCGGATGAATGAATTGTATTTTCTTGGAGCCTTTTTCGTTACAATTTGGGAAGTTGGCAGAAACGTTTTAATTACTAGGGCATAGAAACTGGAAACGGCCAGAAGTCCAGGAACAAGACGAGCTGGTTTTGGATTTCGAGAATACATGAATACATCAAATTTAAAGAAAGATGTCTCCAATATTTTTGATTATTAGTTTTTGTGTCAAAGAGTGACATTGGTTTTTTTTTTTGATAAAATTAAACCGAAATTTATTTAGGAAATGCTAGACAATTTCAAATCTAAATAACATTAATAAAGAAACCAAAATCCAATAGGCCGGATCAACCGCGAATCTGGTGGTATATTAACAATTACATAATTAAATAATAGTGGTGTAACAAAAAGATATGTAGTTATGCGTGTTAGACCGGTGATATATGGTTAAACTCAAGTTTTTGTTTATCAAGGAACTGAACATAAAAAAAACGTATTGTGATTGTTAAAATTTCTATTTAATTGTGTCGTGGTGTCAAAGTCGGTGATTATTGAGTCTTGTTTGGCTTTGTTCCGTATTGATATAAAGTGATAGAAAGTGAGATAACTCGATATCCAAAGGGACGGTACCCCAGTATTGTCAGAAGTTTTTTTTTGAGTTTAGCATAAGGAAAACTATTTGCCCCGGTTGAAAATAAGCAGTCGTAATTTTTGTACGGGCGACATTAACGTAAAGATATTCTATTCTGTCTGCTCCGAGATGGAATGGGTTAACACGGAATATTTAGCCGGGTGATTTTATTATTGAATGATAACCACTTTCGTGCAGTTGGATAAGAACATCCTTGAATTGAC
Organism: Diogma glabrata; assembly: GCA_963693315.1. Classification (NCBI taxonomy): domain Eukaryota; kingdom Metazoa; phylum Arthropoda; class Insecta; order Diptera; family Cylindrotomidae; genus Diogma; species Diogma glabrata. The sequence continues at coordinate 5,149,953 of OY856188.1, forward strand.
CGAATTGACATTGAAATCGAACGCAATTTTCCGAAGGTCATCAAGGATGACTCACAACAAGAACATGTACAAATATGTTCAGCTTATATTTTTTTTTGATGTGGAAAGGAAAATCTTCTGATAAAACAAAATCAAAAACCAAATAAACGAAACAAAAAAACTAAATAAGGCGGTCTAAATACTATAATTATTGTTTATTTTATGTGAAGACAAATATTTTTAAATAGTTTTAGTAAACTAGGGAAAAGAAAATTAAGAAAAAATCAAAAAAAGGAATTAAAACAAAAAATATCACTATGTGTTGTTTTGTTCATAGACCAATTTTGGTGTAGTTAATTTATTTTAAGTATTGTAAAATCATATGTGTTGTGATTAAAATCATATGTGTTGTGTCGTTATTATACCAAAGATGGAGAATTAATTTAATTATAATTGTGTAGGCTAGGGTTTAGGATAGTTTCTTTTGGATCATAATTCAAATTAAGTAAAATTTTTTTTTGCTGATATAATTCATTAGTTATTTGGAACTTATTGTTATAATTAATAAACAAAATAAAACTAAAACCAATAAAAAAAAGGAATTTAAGTAAAGCTAGATGTATATTATTCCGGGATATTGTGCCACATTCACAGAGCTAAAGGCCGTTTGACGCTGATTAAATTTGTTTTACGAAAATGTACAATTTAGAGATTATCTTTATTGTGTAATGCAGTGGTTTACAGTTTGCCAGATTGAAAAATACGTGGATACTATGGGTGAAACACCAACGTAGACCGCTGACAAGAAAAATTTGTTGTGCTCCGGTGGTAAATTGAAATAGAAGAACCAGCATTAGTAATTTATTGATGACAAGGGGTGTGGAATAACACTACCCAGTCGTCGTTTCGACTTCAATTGTTGGCCAGGACCGAGGGCGCCGCATTCTCTTTATTGGGATAGTATACCTTACATATCATTAGGAGGTTTCCATCTACGATACCCCAGTGTCACAATTAATGATAGCAGTTAGAGGTATACTTCAATGAATATGAAAGGCTGTAACAGGGTGACATGGAAATGTGGGATCGGACAACCTTATGGGGTGAGTACCTGAGTAACCTGAGTAACAACCTTATGGGGTGAGTACATCTTACATGGATATATAGATATATGCATGGACGTGTAGGTGTAGGTGTATGACTATGTGCAGGTGGATATAAACGTGTGAACGGGTGAGTGTATGAAGTGCGAGAGTGTGGGTGTATGTGTGCGTGTATGAGGTATGAGAGTGTGTATGAGGTATGAGAGTGTGTATGTGTGTGTGTGATTGAATGTGGGGGTTGGACGTGGTGATTGCGGTTCTTTCATATACGGTCGCCAGAGTCTATCTCTTTCACTTGTCTGGCATTGTCAGTATTTGTGTTGGAGTAGCAGGATTTCTTTCTCGTTCCCCACGGTCTAAAGCTAGCTTGGAGCTAAAACAATCTCGCTAGGTACGCAGCCCGCTATGCCACTTCGGGGATCTGTGCCAAAGCAGTGCTTCATTACAAGAGTTACAGAAAACTATGCATATCCTTTATGCAAAAGAAGATAAGCAAAATATGGTGGTAAACTAATAACCATGTAAATAGGATATTTTTCATCAAAAATCTGAGCAAAATTTTGCAGCAAAAATCTCAGATGAAGCGTTGATAATGATTGACGATTTCTTCTTAGAAATTGCGTACAAAGTAATTAATATTTTTTGAAGAATGTCATCACTGAATCAATCTGCTCCTGTTGCTCCATCAAAAATGCCCAACCTAGTGCTAATTAAATATAATGTGTTAACTGTTAACTTCAATAATCCTCTTTTTCTATTGACCAGAAGGGTGTCGGTTACAACTCATTTAGCTGTTTTAATACAAAAAATAAATTAAAATGCTGAGAGAAAGATCTGAGCATCCGTGGAGTCAAAGTTAACCGAAATAAACGACCTTTGTTATCGCCGATGTTACCATCCCTATTCTTGAAGCTGATTTACTTAATAAACACGGCCTTTAAGTGGACATTAAAAATTGACGTCTTGTCGATTCAATGACGTCCTTTATCACTTTGGCTAAACTCTTCACTTCTCCAGCACCGTCTCTCACGTTAATCAACGATTTTTTAATAGCAAAACTCTCGATATTCTCTAGAATTCAATGGCTTAACGTCCAAAAATGATCTTGCTTAACCTGTGAAATATAACGTGACTCACGGAATTAAAACACACTGTCATTCCGTTTCATGTAAGTATCGTCGACTTGCTCCAGACAAATAGGACATTGCAAAGGCAAAATTTGATGTAATGTTATCTCAAGACATTTGCCGACTATCTAACAATACAGCGCTTATGATCGCGAACTCCTTGCAGCTTACTCTGCAATTAAAAATTTTCGGTATCTTCTTGGAGGTAAAATCTTCACTATTCACTCGATCATAAACCTCTCATCTATGTTTTTGTCATTTAGATTTTATCAGTCAATTCACGACTGATAACCGCCACATATCTGGAATTGATAATGGAGTTGCCGATACACTTCCTCGTGTTGAGCAAATATCAATTCCAAAAAACGTTAACTACGACGGAATTTCTGACGCTCAGTTCAATGATCTCGATTTAAAGGTATTAGTGGACGCTAGTCCCATACTTCAATGCCGATCCTTTCCATTAATTATCGTTTCTCAATCAGCACCAAAACAGTTTGTGTGATACCTCTTCTGGTAATTCACGACCTTTTATTCCAAATCAATTTCATTAATCTGTCTTCAATAGTCTTCACAATTTATCTCACACATAAGCCCAAAATTCTGACAAACTTATTATTGAAAAAGTCTTTTGGCCATCCACTAAGAAGGATGTACGACAAATGGCACAGAACTGTCTGGCTCGCCAAAAAAGAAAACTCTTGCCATACTCAATCGCTCCTTCAGATAATTATCCCTCCACTTCTCAACGATTTTCCGAGATACATATGGACATCATTGGTCCCTACTTCTCAAGACAAACGCTATTGTGTCACAATTATTGACAGCTATACCCGATGGCCTGAAGCCATTCCTCTCTTGGATATCCCAGATGCAACGGTAGCATCAGCTCTTTACTCTAATTGGATTGCTTGCTTCGGAGTACCTTCAGTAAGCGTCACTGACCAGGGAGCCCGATTCGAATTTAATGCCTTCAATGAGTTATCAAAACTCGTCGGTTTCGAACATACACGCACTACAAGTTACAATCCGAAATGTAACTTTGGCAATGAACTCTTAAATGCGCGATAATGGTTAAATCCGTGATGGATTGGACACTAATATTACCGTCCATACTATTTGGTTTACGAGCCGATTTCCGTGAAGAGTTCCAATCTTCATCGGCAGAGCTCGTCTACGGTACTAACATACGTTTCCCCGGAAAATTGTTTGGCGAAAATTCTAACTCCACTCGTCAACCTGATTTCGTTTCACAATTGAAACAATATTTTAATCATCTTCGTCTCTCTATTGCGTCAAGACACACTTCTCCGAAAGTTTTCGTCTCGAAAGCTCTTGAATTTTGTTCGCATGTCTTTTTATGTACAAACTAAGTACGTAAAGCACTACAACCTCCATACGAAGGTCCTTTCCCAGTCATCAACCGCGATGATATAAATCTCGTTATTGACCGTAAAGGTCAACACACTTGACCCTTCATCGACAGATTAAAACCCTACTTTAAGGAACAATCTGAAGATGATTTAACTCAAAACTCACCAACTTCGAATACCACTCTCAGTCGCGCGGACGAAACTCTTCAGTCAACCAACTTTTTCAGCTAAAAGGAATAGATTTAATTCCATTCCTCAAAAACAAGTATTCCACTCTGCATCCAAAATTACGCGAGCAGGCAGAACCACTCATTCCTCTACTTGCTTTCTTCTTGCGGTACCACGATAATATATCGTCTCATATTCGATGATACTAGGGGGAGGGGGTGTTGTGGCTGGTCAAGACATAAATGACGAGTTCATCAAAAATATGTAACAATCATTAAATTATTTATTAGTACAACAAATGCATTAGAATCATCTATAAATTTCATTTAAGGGGAAAGTTAATTTAATGTTAATATAAATGCACAAAACTGTTGATATAAATGTTTGAATTTGTTCCCAGTACTTTTTATATTGTTTGTAATTAATTTAATTGTAATAGATTAAAAATATGATGAGTTAGTTAATTAAGTAAAGTCCTATAAAATGTTATTTATAATTTTTTATAACAAATTGTCAAACTGGAAAAACTTTGCGCTTTTTTCTTTTTATAACGGGGTCTAACGACACCGTTATGCCAGGGATATATATTCCAAAAAGAGACCAATATGGCCTTTACCCTAGAAAATTTCTATTGGTTTTTTTACTTAACGATAGTCATAGTATTAAAGATAGTCATAGTATTAAAAGATAAGCAATTAAAAAAAAAGGAAAATTAGTATATATATAAAAAACCTGGCTTATGCGTTGATAGCTGCTATGCTGGCAACGCCGTCCGTTTTATTGCCACCACGATGAATTGTTATACCAGCAACTCACAACAATTCGGTATCTCGTTAATCCAGAGACGCAAAGTATATCTCTTAATAGTATTAATTTTTCCAGAGACGCAAAGTATATCGCTCAATAGTATTAATTTTCTTCCGCCCTGTAACACTGCCCACTTACTGCCCACTTATTATGGTTTTAGAAATATTTACAGTTTCCACTATGTTGAATAAAATATTCAACATAACAACAGCTACCAACTTCTAATGCTTATGTCAAATTGATTTCGCCAAACAAATAAAATCAACTTATTTGACTAATTTACAGTGCAACTGAATTAAAAAAAAAACCTTTACGAATCACTTTGTAATACACATCATTTTCAATTAAACTTTTTATATTAATATAAATTATTTTTAATTTTTTTGGTTTACATATCTTTCAGTAGTTTTCCAAATAACGAAAAGATTAGAACGATAAAATTACAAATAACATCAACAGTTTCTTTTTTTTTTCATACATTTTTCTAAAGTTTACATATTAAACTGTTTTGTTTTTCTTAATTAACAAAAAAAATGGTTGGTACTTTATATCAACGAGCCTGAAGCAAAAACTCGGATTTTACTTCTATTTAGTTTCTAAAGTCCACCATGAACTAAATAATTTTCGATTTTAAGATTTTTTTCTTTTCGATATAACAACCGCGGATTAATATTTACCATTCTATTATTTACACAACAATCAAAGAAAAACCGATATTCATTTTTTATTAATCCCTTTTGGATCTAATATTAAATACCAACTGACTTTAACTTTTAATTTTTAAGTTTTTTGATTTAATATCAAAAATCAACTGAACGAAAATTAAGCAATATGCTTGTATTAATAATATTTTAGTCTTAGGAGTAAACAAAACAACCAAGTGGATGCAATGCAAATTGTTTCTTTCTTTCGTTCTATTAACCAAATATAAAACTAGTTTTTTGTTGAGGTTTTTTAACATTCCTATAGGAAAAAAAACAATTGCAAGAGAAAAGATCTAATATGCCTGTTTCATTTTTTTTTTCCTCATTTAAATATATAACAGATATGTGGCGACCAACCCAATCATGTATCATTTAGTCGTGTATACGATGACATAGTTTTAACTGGGCGACTTTGCAATAACACAGTTTTTTAACTAGGCAACTTTGCTGTATGTAAAAGTAAAATTACCAGTTACTACCATAAATTGGTAACCTTGGCGTGGAACAAAAATCAAATAATCACTATAGATAAAAAACAACTTTACAAAGGAAAGTTATATGAATACGTTTAAAATGATATTTTTAAAGTGCAATGTGCGTCATCATTTCATTATTTTTTTATTTACGTTTGATAAAAAAAACTGAAATAGCAATGTGTCTCGTCCGATTTAGTATATGTGCATGTGATTTGTCGAATTGAAATTATGATATGTCACAACATAAAGGTTGGTAGTTCAAGGATGGGATGTATAGGATGAATTAACCAAGACCTAATCTCTGCCGATAATGCACTCGGTTCCAGTTGATCCACCCTACACAGACCCAAATTGTTCTAAGTTAGAACCAACCAACATCAAATGCCGGACAGAACCAAATTGTGAGCATAACATTCTATTTTTTGTCAATCAACCTTTGTAAGAAAAACAATTTTATAACAAAAAAAACTCTCAAATTCCAAGAAAAAAAAATGCCTTACCTACGGCATCAGCGCTATCTTTAAAAAACTTAATTCTTAATATTTGTGCCCATAATTATGAAAGTGGTCTAAGTCAAAATTTGAAATAAATGACTTTATCCGTTATATCGCATCAAATTACTTCAAACTAAATTAGTCCAATGTAATTTGTACGATAATGTCAAAAAAGATACGTTATAGAGTACTTGTTATTTCAACAAAAATGTAATTCATCTAGTGTTAATTATGATTGTAATCTAAAACAAAATTTGAAGAAAAAAAAAAAAAATCGAACAAAATGTCAAAAATAATTTCCAAAACGTTGTGTTGCAAAGTTTTTATACTGTCGGACCATAGGCCCATAAAAATGAGCTGTTCCTCCTAAATGTCAAAATTGCTCTTTTTTAAGTGAAAGTTAATGGTGACAAAATAATGAGTTTGGAAAATAATTAATAAATAACATTAGAATTTCGAAGTTTGCTTTTGCGTCAAGTCATATATACGCCGCGCCGTTCAGTTAATTTTGAAAATGGTCTACGTCAATTCAAACTGTAAAAAGGATATTTCGGAATGAGAATTTTACAAAATTTCACATGCATAATAAACTTTCATTATTGAAGACTAACAAAGCTCTAAAATAAAATTTTTCATTACATAGAAATGTTTCTTAATTTAATCATTTGCAAACTTTTAAATAACTCAAAACAAAAAATGTATGACTTAGACCACTTTCATAATTATAGGCACATTTACAAGCGTAAGCCAAAAATTTACTGTGCATTTTTTTCGATAGTACAGTTTTTTTATTTTGCCATCATATATAAAATCGTTGATATCGGGTGGGTCTTTCTCTTACAATTTGAATACTGTTACCCTGAATTTGTATTTTCAGAAATCATCCTTGCTTTTTAACTACACACTTAAAATTTTTTCTAAATAACACTTATTTTTTATTTCACCTATACTCTATTTGTCAAGTATAGTCGGTCCAAAATAATTGGCTGATGCTGACAGTTTTTTGAATCAAGAATTGCATCTAAAACTAAAATTTATGACCTTAGATGCACATTTCTAAAAATTAAAATCTTTAGAACAAAAATAGTATATTATGTTACGATCATGTAATGACGGTTATTAATACACGAGCATTAATCGGGATACGAAACGAGCAGTAGGCGAGTTTCGTATGGTATATGTGAGTGTATTAATAACCATTACATGAAAGTGGCATACGCTATTTTTTCTACACACGGTAAATAACGAAGAACGAAAATTACAACGAAAATTTCAATTTTCAAATTTCAAAGTTCAATTTATTTTCCCATACGAAAATTTCTAAAAACGTCAAATGCATAGCATGTTTGATTGAAAAACTATCCCTTTCTTTCTATTGATTAAAAATCTGTATCGTAATAAAATCTGTATCGAAATGAATATCATTATTATTATATATGTACTAATTGTTGCTAATATATGGTTTGAATCATTGTTCGTACTCTCCAATTTTATTAAAGGGTCATTCCATTTCAAAGTCAACCTTCAAGCTAATGTTTTTTTTCTTCACAAAACTGTAACTGTGACCTATAATTTTTTTTTCATATATTTTACTATAAGATATGGCAACAACTGTGAAAATTCCAATATTGTTATTTTGTTTAGAATGCAAATAAGCGCATGGTTGTGAAAAAGGCTTAATATACGAATGAAAATATATCTAGAAAGAATATAGCATAGCACAAATATAATAAACTGAATTGTTTTAGACTTTTTATTTTCTGTAAGCTAAAGTTTGGAGTGTCTAAATTGGACTGCTTTGCTTTCCAAATAAATGACGTAAGCATTCTAAATACATGAATTCTTTTGTGTTACGTTAGTCACGTTACGTTAGTCACACATCATTTAAATCAAAAGCGTCAATTTATGAAAAACTAACAAATTTTTTAAAAAGTTATTGGCTTTTTAAAAAAATACATTAATTACATTGAAGAAACTTATCAATAAATTTTATGTACATTTTCAACATCTAGAGAATTTTGGTTCATAATTTAGGTGTTAATTTAATGGTATAAAAAATGTTACGTTAGTCACATTTACATTTTTATTTAAAAAGATATCTAAAAAATTTAATTTAAATAAAAAGCTTTCTGATTTAGATAAATAAACTCGATTTACATTTTAAAAAGTCAACAAGTACTTAAAATAATCTTTACAATTTTAGTTATAAGGAAACAAAGTTGTGAATTCCGGTATAAATGTTACGTTAGTCACTTTGGAATGACCCTAAAGTAACACAGTTATATTAAGTCTATCGATTTATATAAAATCAATTTATTGATCAGTCAATAAATAATTATACTGTCGAGTAGTCGTAATTCACTGTTTTATTCTATGTGTCTTGTAATTGTAATTATGATAATCAGTGATATTTTGATAATAATATTTGACTAAATATTAAACATAAAAGTGGCGACGAGTGATAAAAGTGAAATACAACCTTATTTTAAGGAATTTTCTGTAGTGCAAGACTGTGAAAACAAAAAACCTGAAGATAATATATATAAAAACGGAGTCAACATGGCGTACATGGGAAAGCTTGAAGAATTCGAACCTGGCGATAATTTTGACGCATATGTGGATCGACTTGAGATATTTTTTAAAATAAATGATGTTGCTGACCTAAAGAAGACACTATTACTGCTTAGTTTGATAGGTAAGGCTTCATATGAAATATTAAAATCAATTTGTGCACCAGAAAATCCAAGTGCAAAAAAGTATGATGATTTGATTCGTATATTAAAAAACCATTTTAATCCTAAAATAAATAAAAGGGCGGAACGCTATAAATTTTTTAAAACAGTTCAACATAGCGGTGAATCTATCATGGATTTTATTATAAAATTAAAATCTTGTTCACAAACATGTGATTTTGGTCATTTTTTAACGGGAAATAATGCCGGATTAAAAAATAAAGCTATTGATGACGCTTTAACAGATAGGTTCATTATAGGATTAAAAAGTGAAGAAATTCAAAGAGAACTTTTGAAGGACGATACATTAGACTTCGAAAAATATTGTGAAAAAGCCTTGAATATGGAGATGTCTTCTAAAGAAGCTCATGCTTTTCAATCATTGCCGCAGTTTAAACTTTCTGATCAACCTAAGTCATCATCAACATCATCATCATTATTAATGCAAGGTCATTCAAGCCAAATAAAAAAATTTCATCATAGTCGACGTGAACCAAGACGTGGTAGAAGGTCATCATCACGACGAGAAGGTAGTTATGAAAGCAAGTCACCATCATCAAGAAGAAGTCATCAGTCATCAAATCACAATCAACACTATAGAAGTAATTCAAATAGAAGAAATTGTTTTCGTTGCGGTCGTTCACATAATCCGCAAACTTGTCCTGCTCAATACTGGCAATGTTTTCAATGTCAACAACGGGGTCACACTTCAGTTGTTTGCAGAAATTTCGTGAAGTTAATTCAAAGTCTGTCGTCTGATAACCAACCAGCACTTGTGAATTTAGAAGTGGATAATCAAGTAATAGAGATGGAAATTGATACTGGGGCAATTGTTTCAGTTATTGATGAAGAAACGTATCGTAACCAGTTTGTTTATTTAAAATATATATGTTGTTTTAAAAATTTATTTTCTGTTGAAGGTCGAGCAATTAATCTTTTGGGAAAAATCAAGGTCACTGTAAAGTATGGAGAGCATTGTTATGCATTGGAACTTATCATTATCAGAGCATTAAAACCTTTTCGACCATTAATTGGAAGGAATTGGCTTGATGTTTTACAACACAATTGGCAAGATGAGTTATTACCACTATGCAAAAGAAAGTTTGGTTCTAATCGAGAATCAAACGATATACAACGCGAAGAAATACAATACTATATACAACAGGAACAACAACAACAAAATTCACAACTATTATTTGATAAAAACATTTTTGAAGGTCAGAATATTGAAAATTATTTACGTCAGCTTTTTCCAAAAATTTTTGATAAAGATTTAAGTGAACCAATTTTAGATTTTAAGGCTGAAATAATTTTAAATGATCAGGTTAGTCCAATATTTTTTAAATCTTATTCAGTGCCATATAAAATAAAAGACAAGGTTGAGCAAGAACTAAATCGTATGGAAAAGGAAACAGTTTTAAAACCGGTTAAAACTTCAAAATGGGCAAGTCCAATCGTTATAGTCCCCAAGCAAAATGGCGATATTCGAATTTGTATAGATTGTCGTGTCACAATTAATAAATATATTGATACTAGTCATTACCCCTTGCCTCAAATTGAGGATATTTTTGTGAGCCTCGCAAACGCAAAATATTTTTCCGTAATCGATTTGTCTGGTGCGTATCAGCAATTGGCGGTTACCGAAGAAAGTCAACAGTATTTAACAATAAATACACACCGCGGTTTATATCAATATACGCGTTTACCGTTTGGAGTTTCAAGTGCTCCAAGCATATTTCAGTCAGTCGTCGATCAAATTATATTTGGTATAGAAATGGTATACGGTTATCTTGATGATATTTTAGTTGGAGGCCGAACGGAAGAGGAATGTTTACAAAAATTGTTAGAAGTATGTAAACGTTTAAATAAATATAAAGTCAAGATTAATGTCGAAAAATGTAAATTTATACAACCGTCTATCAAGTATCTTGGTCATACTTTGTCACAAGATGGTATAAGACCAAATGATGATAAGGTACAAGCAATTATAGAAGCGCCGAGTCCCAAGAACCTTCAAGAATTACAGTCTTACTTAGGTCTTTTAAACTACTACGCTCGTTTTATTCCAAATCTATCGATGGAATTAAGACCTCTTTATCAGTTATTACGTAAAGACACAAGTTATGAATGGTCCACGGAATGTCAGAATACTTTCGAGAAAAGTAAACAATTAATGTTGAATAATAGCTTGTTAGAAATATATGACCCATCTAAACCTATAATTATATCTTCAGATGCTAGTCCATACGGGGTAGGTGCGGTTTTATCGCATATTGTGGATGGTCAAGAAAAACCTGTCCTATTTGCATCTAGCACCCTTTCAAATGCTGAAAAAAACTACTCACAATTACACCAAGAGGCGTTAGCTATTATTTTTGCTTTGAAACGTTTCCATAAATATATTTATGGACACAGTTTCAAAATCTATACAGATCATCAGGCCTTAAGAGAAATTTTTCACCCTAGGAAAAACACTCCAGCTGTAGCAGCTGCTCGTCTTCAAAGGTGGGCAGTAATTTTATCAGCGTATGAGTATGAGTTGGAGTATAGGAAAGGAGCAAAGATGGGGAATGCCGATGCTCTGTCTAGATTACCTGTGTCAGGAAGCACTGAAGTCGATGAAAATAGTTGCATAAATTTTTTAAATTTCTCACCAGATCTGCCATTGGACGTTGTTGAAATTTCTTTTAAAACATCAAATGATGAAGTTCTTAGCGAAGTTTTAAAATATACCATGACTAACTGGCCACAACAAATACCACAAAATCTAAAGCCGTACTATCGTCTTCAATATAGCTTGAGTTCGGAAAACGGTTGTTTATTTTATGCGAACCGAATTGTAATTCCAGAAAGTCTTAAACGAAATATTTTAAAATTGTTACATCAGAATCATAGTGGTATTGTCAAAATGAAATTGTTAGCTCGATCATATGTTTGGTGGAACAGAATTGATCTAGATATTGAAAAGAATGTTAAATCGTGTGAAATTTGTCAAGTAACAACAAATGTACCGAAAGAACATCTAACTTCGTCATGGCCGAAGAGTGAATTCCCATTTCAGCGAATACATTTAGATTTTTTCCATTTTTCGAAATTTGAATTTTTGATTTTAGTCGATGCTTATTCTAAATTTTGTGACGTCATGCTTATGAATAACACAACTGCTAATAATTTAATTAAAAAATTAACCGAAGTTTTTATTATTTTTGGGTTACCATCCAAAATTGTCACAGATAACGGCCCACCGTTTTGTTCACATGCATTTGATGGTTTTTGTAAAAGGCATAAAATTGAGTTGGTACATACACCACCATATCACCCACAATCAAATGGGTTAGCTGAACGTAATGTTCAGACAGTCAAAAATGTTTTTAAAAAATTTCTTCTTGAAAACCCAGTTGGAGATATTCAGGAAAAAATACATAAATTCCGGATAACACAAAGAAATACACCTAATACTGTAACAGGAAGTTCTCCAAATGATCTTATTTTTTCTTTCAAAACCAAATCGTTGCTCGATCTTATAAATCCAAAAAAACAAGGTAACATTCAATTTAGATCAAAATATTGTAATTCATGAAAACACTGTTAACGTTCATAATAATGAGGTAAAGCAAAATGCAGATCATGTAAGAAGTCAAAAATTTAAAAAAGAGGAAAAAGTCTTATGTAGGAATCATTTTAAAAATTATGTTAAATGGTTACCTGCAAGAATTCTAAAACAATTATCAAATTATATGTATTTAATTAATGTCAATAATCACGTTCGTGTTGTTCATGAAAATCATTTAAGATTGTCAAATATAGCTGATCATTTTCATCCACCACTTCACATAGTTCCAAAGTCTGAGATGTTTTGCGAAAATATAAATAAAAGGAAAAGTAGTGAAGCGGTTGAACTGAGAAGATCAAAAAGAATTCGTCGATCACCTGTACGGTTGAAGTATGAAAACGATTAGTCAAATTTTTAATTGAGTATAGTCTTTTTAAATATGTAAAGTCAAGTAACTAAAGTAGTGGATATTGTTAATTTAATAATTTATTAATTAAGTGTTTTTCTTAAGGATACCGAACAATGTTTTAAAAAAGAGGAAAGTTATTATATATGTACTAATTGTTGCTAATATATGGTTTGAATCATTGTTCGTACTCTCCAATTTTATTAAAGTAACACAGTTATATTAAGTCTATCGATTTATATAAAATCAATTTATTGATCAGTCAATAAATAATTATACTGTCGAGTAGTCGTAATTCACTGTTTTATTCTATGTGTCTTGTAATTGTAATTATGATAATCAGTGATATTTTGATAATAATATTTGACTAAATATTAAACATAAAAATTATAAAACGGATTTCGGTCATATAAGTGGATTTTTATAGTACGGGTGTAGAAAAAAGATTTATTTAAATTTTCATATTGTGGAAAAAAAATCTCAAAAATGCTTGACCTACAGTGTCCTCCACTAAAAATAAATCAAATTTATTTGTTGCTAAACGTTCCTGTTTACATTGATTTTCTTTGTAATTCAATCCCAAAATGACAGAGCTGCAACACTTGCAAAAGTGAAATAGTGTGTCCCAATATTCAAACGAATTTGAACTTTGAGTACAACACATGTGACATGGTTTCAGATCACGTAAATCATATTCAATTACTTCGGTCTGAAAGACCTACGTATTACATTCATGAGCCAAAAGTAAAATTCTTATCCCCACTTTTTTGGCATTTCTCGACGTTTTAGGACCTACTGATTCCAAAAAAGCAAAAAAAAAAACCGTCATTACCTACGAAATCTAGAAAACCGCTGGAGGGATTTCAAACATTTTTTTTTTTTCTAAAAATAGATATACTCAAAGGACAGGTCCGAAAGGACGCTGTGTTCGATAACTGTATCGGAAATGTGTCAAAAAAATCATTATGTGTGTCAAAAATAGCAAATTTTCATATTTTTGGATTAAAAAACGTTCATTTTAACTGATTACGAGTAGGAAAATTGAATTTGGAGGAATCTTGATGGTAGGGATTGGTATGTGAGATCAAAAACTAGATTATTGCATTATAAGTTTGTCAAAAAATGTGTGTAAGTGTGTCAAAAGAAAGATTTTATTTACTCTTTTGCCCAATTTTTTGGAAAAAATAAAATTAATTATTTGTTTAAAATGAAATTTTATTATTATAATGGAGAATTATGGCATTATAAGTTTATCAAAAAAATAATGGCAAAGTGTGTCAAAAAATGATTTCATTTAATTTTTTAGCCAATATTTTGGGAAAAAAATGTAGCTGTTTTTATGACGTAAATGAAATTGGACATGGAAATTTTTGAATTTGTTATAGTTTTTGAAATATTTTTTTGGAATTTTGCAATAATTTTTGCAATATTTTTAGAATTTTGGAAAAGTTTAAATATTTGATTTTATTCTAATTTTTGGAATATTTTTGGAATTATGAAAAAAGTTTGATTTTATTTTATTTGTACAATATTTTTGGAATTTTGAAAAAAATATGAATTTGTGATTTTTTAATATTTTCTCGAAACGCTAAATGAAGAGGTTGAGATGTTGAGTAGTTAGCTGAGTGTATCATCTTTTCACTAAATTATGTTAATATATGATCTGTTATAATTTTCCGGCAACGTATTGATGTTTCGTGTTAGTTTTGTAATAAATTTTTAAGCAGAAATAAAACATACTTGTCCATTAACAAAGAGTTATGTTTGATATACATCGCTGCCCAAAACTAAAAACCATGTCCTCATAAAAGTTTTATGCCGAAAACTATATTAAAATTCTTAACAGACCGAAGTCTTGGTATCTCAGAGCTGTGAGATTTCAGCCCCTCCATATTTTTAGTTAAATTTACCGATTTTTGTTTATGTTAATTTCGCAAAAGGGAAATCCACTTATTTATTAAACGATACCTTCATGACATTTTCGAAGCCTGTCAACCATCATTTACTCATTGATAAACCATAAAGTTTTATTTTTATTAATCAATTCAAAATAATTTATTCAGAACTTTATCTCCATCATTTTATCCATTTTCACACAATATTTAAGTATTTTTTTTATTTTTCTGAAAAATTAATGTAAATGATTTCGCAGAAAATTAAATTTTACTTTTCATCAAACTTTTAAATTTAATCAAAATTAAAAAGAAAAAAAAAATAAATTATAGAGAAAAAATAACGAAAAGTTTTATCAAGTTTTAGAAAATGTATATAGAAATAAAGTTAGTGAGAAATATTAAGATGAAGCTTAGATAAATTGGAGGAGAAATTTTGTTGATGGGAAAATTTAAGTTATTAGATTTTAATGTTATGTATAATGCGGCTGTTTGAATTCTACGAAACAAATACTTTACAAGAAATTTCGTTTTTTTTAATTAAATTATGTATATTATATTTATATTTTGAGATGATGGAAAGTTAAAGACGATTTAAAAACAGGCTGATTGATGAAACTTCATAGGAAACTCTAATTGATAATTCAAAACTAATTTGCTTCTGAGCTTAATTGGCAAAAATTAAAGCAATGTAATGTAAAGAGACTAGAGAGAACTTTTTTTTGATAACTTTTATTAAGTTTATAAGAAAAACAAATTTTTATATAGATTAGATAAATTTAAATTTTTTTTGCTGATATAAGTACTTTTATTACAGCTGTGCCGTGGTCCATTTCTCGAAACTGTTGATGAAATTGAAATTTTGACGTTTTGCGCTGCATGACTATCCAACAAGATGTCAATCCTCTTATTCTGATATTTTCTTTTCAATCTGAAGTCGAATGTACATATTTCAGCCTGAAAGAGGTCCTAAAAAAGGAGTACATGTCTATTGGCTCAAAGTATTTGGTTCTCAGTCCAAATACTACTGCACCAACCCTACCTCAGTTTTGGTCCCTTCCACGTACCATTTGATTACAACGTGACAATAATGGTACTTAGTAAATGGAAATGTTTATTATATAATTTGTTGCATGAGTTTGGTGGTCGTTTTCCCTTTATCATATGTGGTGGGAATATAATTATTGATTGAGGCATTTGAAGACGTTAACATCCCAACGAATGGTTTCTTGTTTAATAGCGAACTACTTGATACAGGACAGATTCCCGCACCAAGTCGCTTCTTATATGTATAACAGGCGCATGAAATGCATTAGTTTTAAGGTACCAAAAGCTCGCCACGATGTAGCATCATTAAGTAAAAGCAGTCTTTACTCTTTCCCTCTCTACTATACCAACCTTATTATGTCATCGTTACTCGTGTAGCGTGGCATGAACGCAAATTTCGTATTTCCCTTTGTATGTTCTTAATCTGCAAGTGTCTTCCCCTTTTTGAGCTATGCTATTTTGTTCCATGGTACTGCTCTATACTGGAAATATGGCTTCACAATCATACCCTAAATCCATCTAAGGATAGCAGCAAGGTTTTTGCTTACCATCAAACCCTTTTTGTCTTTTTTTCAACACTGCTTTTATATGTTTCTTCACATGAGCAGTAATCCAGAATTCTTTCTATATACTTTGTCCTTATTTCCATTATAATATGAGTTTCATGTTAAAATTTCTTATCGTGGTGAATGGGGTAAACGTTGACTCGGATTGAGTTTTAGTCCCACCGATGTGCACCATTTGTTAACCAAATAAAGTGCTCTCTGTACAAAACATCTCCTCGAACTTACCCCTGGATATAACGAATATGTCATACACGTAATAAAGAAATTTGATGCTCTGGTTACTTAAGATTTCCAAATTTTGTTTTTTTGTTTTTGTATCTCGAAGTTGAACTAACTAGTTAGCTAGTTCGAGTAGCACAACGAATTAGAGAGCTATTTTACTTAACCCTGATGTTGATATACTGCAGATGACGTTGATGTTACCGCAGAATGTGCAATGCGGAATCCGAGCCTTTTTAACATAGTTAATTAGCTGGGTTGGACTAATGTTTTGTGGCAGAGGAAGTGCTGGTCTCCCCTGATCAAGCTTAATGTATCCGTGCCATGCAAGTTCAGAGCAGTTGTAGATAATGTGTTCCATATTTTCCGCCTCCGAGTTGCAGAACCTGCATCTGCAGATGGAGGCACCAAGATCTTCAGAGACTTTCTTTCAAGATCGATTGTTTAAGAGGGTAGATGGGGAAGGTGCATATAAACTTTTTAGAATGCAGTAGACCAACGCGCATAATCCACAGTTGGTTATTTTGTTCTTGTTCCCGGCTTTGGATAACGCATTTGAACAAACCCTCGGTTAATATATGTGTTATTATGGTTTTCCATATTTTTCATTGTTTGTGTGCTTTTGTCACGTTTGAATTAAAATGCAATATTTATAAATATACTTTTTATATGTTTATTTTAAATTTTTTATTATTTATTTTTTTAATTTTTTATTTTATATTTTATATTTTAGATTTTTTATATCACCAAGTGAAATAATGAAAATTTATTATTACAAATTAGTAAAATTACAACGAAACAATCTAGATTTACATTTCAATAGATGCTGCAAGAGGTATAGAATAATGCCTACCTATATCAACATCAGAATCAACAATAGATCCAAAGCCGCACAAATAGCTAAACAAACAACTGAAACTACATGGTTAACAAAACAAATTCAAGAACTCTACACAAAAATAAACTACATAACATTAGAAGTATACAACCTACAATTACAAATATCCAAAGAATATCATCAAATAAAATATGAAATAATAATGCAATCAGTAAACAAGAATATGGAGAGCACCATATTGGGTGGTTAGGTAACGGTACTATGGTACCGTTATGCCAAGATGTAACAATATAATATATCAAAGAGAAAACTCAATATGGCCTTTGCCAAAAAAATCTCTTATAGAAGACCTACTCTATTGGACCATGTTAATCACCAAATAATTCTAAATAGTAAAATTAGGTAATTCAGTAATGAAATAATAAAAAAAATTAAATTATGACTGTTGACGGTTGAAATAGTTGATGGCGGCTGATGAAAATAAACAAATGATAGAATGGCGACTTTTCCCTTTGTATGTCAGCGTGTCTTGCGCTTTTATACCAATAGTACCAACAATAAAGTTGGTTACTTCAACGTAAATCCACACCCAATTTATGATCTTCCAATCTGATCTTCTTTAACAAATTCACTATATAATATATATATTTCACTATTATAGGCAAACTCCATACGTAATCCATATACGTGATCACCAATTAACATAATTATACACATGTGATCTTTTTATGCATGCGGATAAAATTTTATTATATTTTGAAAATGAAAATTGGAACACTATCTCAAATTGAAACATGGAGAGAAAAAAAAATACTTTTGTTGTTCACCATAAATCAAAACAACCCCGATTTCTTTTCAAAAGATTTATTATGTTACTATGTTGTTATGCGTAAATGAAATAATGAACTATGTTTATTACATGAATATATTTCTATTTGTTTTATATTATGATAACATTTTTCCAATTTACAATTACAAAATAAAATGTAACGCCGACATTCTATTTTTAATCAAAATTATCGCGTCACATCATTCGATTTGAATTTTGTTTTTCAGATTATGAATTTACTTTTATTGGATTTACACAAAAAAGATTAATAATCGCAAGAGCGACCGATTATCAATAACATTTTATTTTTATAACTCATCTAACATTATGCCTCAAAAGAAATTTAATGATTTTATTTATAATAAAATATATCAATTATTTTCAGATAAAAAGAATAAAAAATCACGAATCTCAATAAACGTTAGCGATCTCGATCTAATTTTTCAATCACGACTCAATAAATAGAATTTATATTTTTAGTATCAAGCGCGGACTAACATTATTTTGCCCAAATGGAACTATAAATAGTATTTTAATATTACCTAAAAGAAGGAGTAAAAGAGTTGATTGCATGGAACATATGTTCGTTATTCTTATTGCTCTACACAATACAAAAATACACCAATATCAACACAAATTTAACCATATTACATCAAAAAAGAAAAGGACAGTATCTAGATAGATTAGAAGCAGAAATATATAAACATAAAAACAATAACAACATTTTTAATGATAAAATCAACACTAAAACCAACAAAATATATGAAATAATAATAAAAAAAAACAATTAAAATAGTATATAAGACAATAGTTTAATCATCAGATGACGGTTTTCGAAATCGATTTTCAATAAAAATTAAAATCAAACAAAATTGTTTCTATAAGGAAGTAATATTATTATTAAATAAAATAAAAAATTAAAAATAAACATATAAAAAGTATATTTTTAAATATTTATAAATATTAATCAAGATTAAAAGGTTAATGCAAAACGTGGTTTTCGACAAATTGCCAACTTTGTTGTTGCGTCCGTTTTGACTAGCCAATCTATTACTACATTGTCGTGTACTCCTATGTGACCAGGTACCCACACAAGTGCAACGCGTTTAAAAATTACAAATTACATCCACCTGTATTCTTTCTCCAAATTACTAGATTTCCAAATTACATCCACCACATGAGGGGTAATAAGACACCGTACGGTAAGCAACCTCTTATAGTGCCAAGACTGATTTAACAATCTCCCGTCTTGGTTTCTGTTACCTTTGCTCTCAACATTTCACACATCCAGTCAGTTGTGGTATTGTTAACTTACATTGTTTTGTGATGAAATGATTGGTTTGTTTTCTATATATCTATATTTAGTTTGCTGCATTTTCTGTGTTAATATCGATTTTATGCAATTTTTTGATTTTATGCGATATTCGAAAACTCGTATTTTTGTCTAGGAACGTATAGTCTCTGGTCCCACGCCGATTTCATTTGATGATTACCACATATTTTATACTCCGTAAGGTGCCTGTCCTTGACAAGCCAAGTTTTGTTCTGCCATTTTTCTCGATTAAGTTCAAATGAAAAAGCGTTCGGCAAGTTCCGAAAAATCCTGATTGACCGCAATTTTGTAAATTTGATCCCACAATTTTTGTTTTTAACTATAGGTGATGGAAAGTAGTTTAAGAACACGAGGGTAAGCTTGTCCGAAAAAATGTGTCCGCTATTATCGAGTCTGACAACTGACATTTTGGTATGTTGGGGTTGTCGAACTAGACAATAGCTGACAAATTTTTTAAAACAAATTTCCAACCCCCATAGTTAAAAAAAAATGTACATGAGCCCTTGCAATCGGCATTTTACCGAGCTTGCTGAATGCCGAACGAAAAAGCGGTCGAGTTGAGGAAAATGGCAAAAAACAAAAGTTTTCGGACTCATCAACGACAGGAGCCTCACGAAATATAAAATATGTGGTAATCATCAAATGAAATCCAGGGACTATCCATTAAAGTCTGCCTGACCGCTTCATGTGAGGTGTTTTTGAAGGTTATCTTGTCATCGTTTTTCAAATAACTGATGGCTATATGAAATTTTGGGTAGGGGACACCTTTCTTTCCTGCTTTTGGAATAAACATCATTTTGGCCGTTCTTAAACGTTTTTAAATCTAACACCAGACTGCTACTGAGGATTCTGAAAAAGGTCCTGAAGTTTCTTTTCTTCGCCCGAAATATTTTTTTACTATGGGTGGGAAGCACCCTAGTATAGTCTTCCCAGTATTCGATTTGTTTTGCTATGTTTCAAAGCTTATGTACTTCTGTTCTTTATTTTGACAAGACATGGCTCCACCAAAACGCGTATTTGCTCTTTTACATTAATCCTTAGACAGCGGGCGTTGAACGCCTTGGTAATTGCAAGGCTACCTTCCATTACAGCTTGTTCCAGCGCATTATAATGTATAACTTTTATTAGTTGTAAATCGTCTTTATGGTTCTCCTCATATTGGTCCCACCTTGTGTTTCTAGGATTCTAAACCAAAAGTAGTTCCTCTTTCGTACTATCTAGTTCAAATAAAATGGTTCTCTGATCTGAGGTTCATTTGAGACCCTCGAGGTTTTTATGAACTGTCCTACGCCAACGCTTTCTTCTGTTAGATCCCATACCCCCTGTCTTATCCTGGTAACAAAAGTAAGTGCGTCAAACCTGATGATAAGAGACCACTTCTTCTTGTTGTACCATTCCACCAGCCCATGTGCCTCTGCAGTGGTATTTGTACCCGGTCAAAATGGGCCGATGCGACCACTATCCCGCGGCGAATGCTCTTGAGTGTGATAGTAATTGTTATGGCCACAAAGTTTCTGGTATAGAAGAGTGAATCCTAGCTATTTCTTAGTGAATGTCTTGGTCACCACAGTTGATGCTGCTATGACTTGGTGAGCACTCACATGAGCCACGCGCAAGTTTTCTGCCTCCTTTATTAGATATTTAATCTCTCCTCACCTGGGTCACATTATCAAATCTCCTGCTACGAACGAGAAGACCCGGCCCTACGTCTGTTACTTGTGCCTTCTCCACCCGTCGTTGTGTTGACGTCCGGCGTTTATACTTGTTTGTTTTGGTTTTAGTTGGTTTGTAATGGTTATTATATTTTTCATCAGTTGCCACGAGTTTCACGGGAAAGTAGGTCGACCGAAACTGGAACCCTGAAAAAACACAAATACACTTGATGACTCTCTGGTATCCAAATGGCTCCATTTGACTAGTCTAGTTGAATGAGTCCCATAGCCTGGCTGATCTGCGGCATAGGTCGCATGACTCCGTTGAATTTGCTTATTTGCTAGTTATTTTGTGTTACTCGCCTGCACATAGGCAGCTTATTTGTACACCATATAAAGAGATAATGTTGTGCACGACATACCAAAAAAGGTTCCAGAAACACGTGCAGTGCAAGAGCACGTAGTTCCGGTGATGACCATCGTTGTAAAGCTATCAGCGATTTAAAACGTGGCAACGCGTTTAAGACCTAAAATTTCATATACTTTAATGTACGTCGAGGTCCTAAAACAATTTTGAAATGCTTCTGATATTTACAAGCTGTCATTACGGCGCTTAAATATTTCGTTTTATGCAAACATTTGCATTTGGTGGTTTGAACGAAATTGGAAATATGTTAGTAATTTTTATTACTAACATAACCCCAGGGATTACATCTCTTTTTTCCATGGTGCACACTATTTGCTTTAGTTGTTCCCTACGCAGTCAAGAATATAGTATTGATGGAGTTCTTTTTTTGTTTCTTGCAAGGAATCCAATATATGGCTCTGTGATTATCAAATTGGAGGAGAATTTGAGGCAGACTTTAGTAATCATCACATCAGAGTTAAATTTGTAATCAACTTCTGCCCTATCAATATATAAAACATCGACAGTCTATCAAAATTCGAAAAAGTGCTTTACAAATATTCGGCATCAGGTTAAATTTTTACCTAATAGTGACAGCTGCATGGAATGAAAGACAGAATACGTCCCCAATTCTTTTTTGTCTAAGATTGTTTAGGTATTTAATAGATTAAAAATCTCCTTAAAAAACATATTATCCCTTGTGTACCTGTTCATTTTTTAATATCATAAATCGACAGCATTTTTGACAACATATAGGACAAAAAACATACTTTAAACTGGATTACAATAATACCAAGATATAATAAATTAAACGAGATATAAATATAAATTTAGAATTCATAGCAGAAAATAAAATCAAGAAATATGTGTGTACATGGGTAAAAAATTTTGTGACCCTCGTTTAAGGATATGAAGATAACTTATCCAACAAACAAGAATTAAGCTGTATAAATACTTAAGTTACTACATATTTATTTTGTTCTATAAATTTATGTAAATTTTCATTCATTCTATATAAATTGAAAAAATGTTGTAGCTAAGAAGTGGTTTGTGTTTCTTGAATTTAACCTTTGTATGAAAAATTGGAAATGTGTTAATTAAAACAAATATATGTTTTCACTTTCGACATGAACTGATTGTGGCAGACCTACAAAAATTTTGAGTTGCTATTTATTAAAAAAATAAAAATTGAAAAATTTTCCAAAAAATTCTCACCCAACCATTGGTCATATTTTTGGTCCTTCGAGCCGGATTACAATAATACAGCTCTTGATCATCTCAACTAACTATGAGATAGTTTATAGTAATTCTTCAATGGCAATTTTTTACCATTCTATACATCCTGTGTAATTTATCGTAGGAGTAGCATCAGTAGGGTGGGATTATCCGAATTTGTTCTACCGTTTGTGTATCCTTCTTCTGTTATTTTTGTTAGAGACTTTTCTTTCTGGTTCTCTTGTTTTAATCCGTTCTGATTTGTAGCTTATCATCGCAGACTCAGCAATAGTCAAAGTCTTGGATTACTCTAGTTGTGTCTCATACCAATCCGTTTTCAGTCAAATTTAGTCTTTGGAAAATTACCAATAACCTTTCTGTAATATTTTTGAAACATATGCCGCCCAAATTTCCTTTCGGCCTGTAACTGGCAGACCTTTCAATATTACAGACCGAAATCTAGAATTCATGAGCGGAAATTATTCATATTCTTTAAAGCCTGTAAATAGCTCTACTCTTCACATGTTTGTCGTCGCCAGATTGGAAATTTCAGTCAGAATCGTTTGGTCACGTTAGGTCTGTGTCAACTATATAACCAACTTTTCATTCTAATTCGTTTTTTCCTTTTTTTAACGTCTTCTGGTTTGTCCCTCCTCAAAAAATAAACATAGAAATTTGAAAACCATTTTCTCTGTTTCCATTCTAGTACGTCGTATTTTTATGGTGATATTCCTAAAATGTATCATTGGTTGTTCCCGAATCCCGATCAACAACGATTATAACAAATTTTATAGTGTGACAAGCCTTTTGATGAAATTCTAAATTATTTACAAATGTCACGAATGACACCGCCCATGCTGCCTTCATGGCCACTCGAACTCGTTGGTGCGAAATTTGTGCAACCGATTTTTATGTGGAACACCTATTTACTGGTGCTTCTACTGAAGAGAAGGATTTTGGAAACTCACCTTAATGAAAGTTTGATGCTGGAGACTTGCTAGAGATTTTGAAAAGAACCTACTACTACCTTGGTTTTTGATTTATTGTGGGATATCACTCACGACTGGTCGTCATAAATTTTGAAATGGAGCTTCTAAACATAATTTTCACAAAGCGTTAAATGCTTTCTGAGATTTATCAGTTATTCAACCCTTTGGGCATATGTGCTCTGATTTTTTTTGCTGCCGTGGGATGATCGTTTTCGTGAGTATATAATTATATGTATGAGTTTGTTGATGCCATTGAGAAGGCTTTTTGTTGTGTTTTTTTATACTCATGTCGGGTTATTGATGATTGCATCAAGCACCATATGAAATTAATCTGCGCCAAATCTAGAGTGGTTCCAGTTAATAAGTAATCATGCCCGGTTTGGAATTGTGCGTATCAGCCCTAGGTAGGGGCGGAACTTTTTTAAGAATTGAATTTAATTATCCGACTCCGAGATCACTATATCGTGTTAAATCCTAACCTAACTACTTCAATACTTTCATAGCTAACTGACTTGTCAAAATACAGGAGCAAATTAAACCATATATGAATGGAAGTTTTTTTTCGTCTGTTGACCCAGTCAACTTTCCTCCAAAGGTTAAAACCCATATCAATTGATCAACAATGACTTATGGTGTAATGGTCTGTGTTTTTTTTTTCAGAAATAACTCACATGAATGGCCATCTTAATCTAGTGAACTGAACTCTTCGTATCTTTATGATGATATGCGCAAAATAGTTTTTCCCTACCTTAGTGCAAACACAGTGTAGTGAAGGGCTGCTTTGGTGAAGAATCATCGAAGTGGCATAGCAAGCCGCGTACCCAGCGAGGTTTTTTTTTAGCCCCAAACTAGCTGCAGTCTGTGGGGTCGAGAAGAAAATCCTGCTGCTCCAACACAAATGAACAATAGTACGCGTGTCTCTGGATGAGAATGGATTAAATAATGAAGCAAGGGGATAAATGAGACTCTGGCGACCCCGGTATGTGAACAAACCACGATCACCATGTCCAGCCCCTACAATTCACAGCACACATTCACATGCTCTCACAACTCATACACTCACACACACACACACACATACACACACACACACACCCACAACTGGCGATTATTCGTATAAATGCATAACTTTTCTTCAACAACCCGATTATTCCCATCAATAATGCCATATATGTTACCAATGGGAGATTATAAACAACTGATTGATTTGTTGTTGGGTAACCCACAAATCTGAAGGAGTTTATATAAATAGAGATGAAAAATAGAATTTAAAATTTTATTTGTAGAAGTAGATTCGTACCGTTTAGCCCCAAAACAAAAAAAAAACGGTTGGACCAGTAATGTCAATGCTAACGATGAGAGCCATATCATTAAAGCTAGGTCGAGTTTTTTTTTTTTTTTTAATTTTATTTGCCAGCTTATGAAAATAAAAGTTTATCTCTCCATGCTTGGATAAATTATAACAAATCGTATACGAAACCAAAAGTATTGTAAATGTAACAAAAATATTATAGATTGCTCTTATCTCTTATCAATCCCAGCGGCAGGTATATCCGCTAGAAATAGGTAGATTTCGGGGTCAGACGGTTTTGTGTCCAAATAAAATTAGATAAGTCAGATTAGTTTAAAATAAAAAATATAAGTAGAAACAGAATAATTCAAAAAAATTATCGAACCAAATTAAATACATTATCCGAACTAACTCCATCAATACAATTTCGGACCAGTTGTATTTAAGTTGGTTTAAACTACTTTTAATAACATATTAAATCCACCAAAGATCAAATGAACTACGTCACAACTACAATTATACCATCACACATAATTTATGTATACCTATTTTTAGAAAAAAAAATTTTAAAATCCCTCTAGCGGTTTTCCCTGCAGCGTAGGTAATGACGGCGGCCGGACGGAAGGCCGGCAGACAGACTTACATTTTTTTTTTGTTTTTTTAGAATCAGGAGGTCCTAAAACGTCGAGAAATGTCAAAAAAGTGGGGGTAAGAATTTTACTTAGAGCTCATGAATGTAATACTTAGGTCTTTCAGACCGAAGTAATTTATTGTTTTCTTTTCTAAATACACTAAAGTAAAAACACAATTTAATCTTTAGGAAATTGTCTATGTTCTAATTAATTTTGATACAACTTGTAAATATTCATAATTAAATAGTTTAATATTGTTTGATAAGTTTATAGATTAATCATTATATCACAAATACATAAAAAGGGAAAATATAATTAAGATTAACTCGCCTTGTATTAATGATGACCGCTTGAAATTCAATAACTGCTGGTAATTAATCGCCTTATTTTATTCCCTAAAATGAAGATCTTCTCTCTATGAAGATCGCGTTGGTAAGAGCTATAAAAATAAATCGAATCTGACAGCATAAAATATTTCGCGGGAAATTAGTAAGATTCGACGAAAGTCTCGTTTAATCCCAAGAGTGGCATCTACATATAGGCTAGCTAACCTATCTTTAGCACGTACACATTTATGCCAACTTGCTATAAAATTTCTCTCAGCTAAAAGGTTCATAAGAAATTTCGAACTCTCATCAAAAACAAAGCAATAGTAAAGCTGACTCTCCATTAGTCTTTTTAATCTTTTTTCCTAGCCAAAATAGAACGAGAAGCCAAGATTAATTTTTTAAAGAAAGAGTAAGACGAATATCACAATTTTTCATGGAAAAAATATTTTATAAGACTGCAATTGTGACATTTCACTATTATTTTTAATAAACATCTAATTTTATTATATATTTTTAACGATGTCGTATCCAACATAGACTGCATAATAATTTTAAATATATTTTTTATTCGCCTACATATTAAAGTGTTACTTTATTACTGTAATTTGCGGCTTTAAAGTATCACTTTTCAACTATTTATTTTGTTGTCATAGCTACGTCCAAAAAAGTAAAAAGCATTTGTATTTGTTTAAATTTTATGAAAAATAAAAACTTTTATCAAAGCAACCCTTAAATTCAAAATTTCATTATCCAATTAAAATAGTTGTTATCATTTATTGTCATAGCTACACAATAATTTGGAAAAAATAATAAATATTTTGTCAAAGGTTACTTGTTCCACATATTTTTATTTTAAAATTTATGAAAATTTATAATTTTAATTTAGAATAAACAACTTTTCTTAAAATATTTTGCTTGCGGCGAATAAAAAATAGTATATGATGCACGGACGTAAGCTATTTTGGACTTAATGTGGGTGCAAATCTCGGCTAGCGCCTCGATTTGCAAACTCCACATCCGTCCAAAATCTTTAGCTTTACGTCCTAGCATCATAATGTACTATTTTTTTCGCCTACATATTAAAGTGAAACTTTATTACTGTAATTTGCGGCTTTAAAGTATCACTTTTCAACTATTTATTTTGTTGTCATAGCTACGACCAAAAAAGTAAAAAGCATTTGTATTTGTTTAAATTCTATGAAAAATAAAAATGTTTATCAAAGCAACCCTCAAATTCAAAATTTCATTATCCAATTAAAATAGTTGTTATCATTTGTTGTCATAGCTACACAATAATTTGGAAAAAATAATAAATATTTTGTCAAAGGTTACTTGTTCCACATATTTTTATTTTAAAATTTATGAAAATTTATAATTTTAATTTAGAATAAACAACTTTTCTTAAAATATTTTGCTTGCGGCGAATAAAAAATAGTATATGATGCACGGACGTAAGCTATTTTGGACTTAATGTGGGTGCAAATCTCGGCTGGCGCCTCGATTTGCAAACTCCACATCTGTCCAAAATCTTTAGCTTTACGTCCTAGCATCATAATGTACTATTTTCATGGTAAAAATCGTCTTTTTCCAAAAAAAGTCTTGCTCTATAGACTTTTTTTTTATAGTAGAACACTTTTTTATAGTATATCACATTTAAAAAAAAAAAAAAAGTCGTGGAAAGTAAAAAAAAAGACATGGAATAAATAAAAAGTCTTCATCTTTTTTCCTTTCGCGCTTATGTGATTTTCATATCTTCTATTTCACAAAATAAAAAAGACGAGAAAAAAAGACTAATGGAGAATGACCTTTAGTGAGTTATGAATTTAAATTATATAATTATAAATAAATTAATTAATTCTAACTAAAGCTATTTTTTGGGGGGGAAAGGCGGTGGAACCGCTGGCTAGAGTAAATCGCTGGATTAGGATGATATCATATGAGTATGATTTTAACGTTCCATTTTCACCACATTGAATGGTCGAGAATTGAGAACAAAGTTATGATTTTCCCTGTTCTCATATACAGATTAACTCAAAAATACGACATTAGGGTGGTTGGTTAGTAGTATCTCAAAAACCACTTATTCAATTTTAGTGCAATAGCGCTCAATGAGGTTTTCAGAATTTGACAGAATAAGAAAAATGTAAAAAAAATAATAGGTTAAACCTGACTAAGCTTTAAATTCAAACAAGAAAAATACTGGCGCCTCCACTAGTCTAGTTATTTATAGTTTTTGTGAAAAAACTGGAAACCGTCTGAGGTTTCAAATCACCTTCGAACTATGCATGTTCTCGCATTGAATGGCCGAAAATTGAGAAAAAAGTTATTATTTTCACTGTTGTTATGTAAATACAAGCTCAAAAAGGCAACATTAGCGTGGTCGAAAAGGTATATCTCAAAACCCGCTTATTCAATTGAAGTGCAATAGCGCTGAACGAGGTGTCCAAAATTTAACTGAATAAGAAAATGTAAAAAAAAAATTGGTTTAACCTGACTAAGCTTTACAATCAAACAGGAAAAAACTGGCGCCTCCACTATTTAGCTTAGTTATTTATTGTTTTGTGCAACATTCTTAAAACCGCTTGAAGGCTTCAAATCACTTTAGAACTAAGCATTTTTTTGCATTGAAGGCTAGAAAATTGAAAAAAAAAGTTATGATTTTCTTTGTTGTCATACAGAGACAAGCTCAAAAATGCGACATTAGCGTGGTTGGTTAGTAATATATCAAAAACCGCTCGTTCAATTAAAGTACAATAGCGCTCAATGAGGCGTTGAGAGTGTAATTGAACAAGAAAAATATAAAAAAATAATTGGTTAAACCAAACTAAGCTTTAAAATCAAACAGGAAAAAAACTGGCGCCTCCACTAGTTTAGTTATTTATAGTTTTGTGGAACATTTTTCAAACCGCCTGAGGTTTCAAATCACATTCGAAATAAGTTTTTTTTCGCACTGAATGCTCAAAACTTGAGAAAAAAATTATAATTTTTCCCGTTCTCATATACAGACCAGCTCAAAAATATAACATTAGCGTGGTTGGTTAGTAATATCTCAAAAACCAATTATTTAATTTAGCTGCAATAGCACTCTATGAGGCGTACAGAATTTAATTGAAAAAGAAAAATGTAAAAAAAAATTGGTTAAACCAGACTGAGCTTTCAAATCAAACAAGAAAAAACTGGCGCCTCCACTAGTTTATTAATTCATAGTTTCTGTAAAAAATTCTTGAAACCGCCTGAGGTTTGAAATCTCTGTTGAACGAAGCATTTTTTCACATTGAGAACTCTAAATTTGTGAGAAGTGATGGTTTACTCTAGTAAAACTACAACCAAATACAAAAATTTTTGACAGTACAGCAAACAAAATTATTCCTAGTCAAGAATAGAATAACCTTGGTCATTCTAGATACAAAGTATATCACTTGTCCATTTTCAATCAAACAAAACCTATTTCTATTGAAATATTTTTGTTTTTCCTTTTTCCATCATCAAAAGGGGTGAGGTGAGTCAAGTCCAATCGAACCATCTAAATATTTTCCATTTTTGATTTATTTTAGTTTTGTGTTTTACATTTAATAAATAAAATTGTTGCTAGTCTCTGAAAATTTTAGGATAGATAGGAGAACAAACAAGTATGTATAACAAAATAAAAATTTCAAACAACAAAAAGCCCATCAAAATTGACCACTCGAACTGTTTCAAAGAAATATAAATTGGAAAATTTACGAGCTCAAACTTTTATCATAAATCAGCATTTTTGAATTTACAATTTTACTTTTTTTTCGAGAACATATAAAAAATAAATTGATATATGACCCTTACAGATTACTATGTATGTAATAGAAACTTGGAGTTGATATTTTGAGATGATTGGTTTCGATTTTGATATATTTATGAAGTTAGGTTAAATAGAATTATCGTTTCAACTTTAAACTACTCTACGATGAAATCAAACTTGAAAAAATCATTTCGGATAGGAAAACAAACTGAAGTTTACTGTGTAATTTAGGGTTAAAAGTTAAGTCGTAATTCAGAATGAGCAGGCAATATATGTATTTCTATTTCTTGAGAAAGTAGGATTGGCAAGATTTTATATAATTTTTTTAACTTGACCGAACGAGAAACCATATGATAGCACCTTTTCAGGATCTACTTTTTTCACATATTATTGAAAAAGTTTTTGACAATCTGTACTGCTGTCTTTTATAAGAATCACCTTAATTTTTTTTCATTGAGCTGATCAAAGACATGCATCAAAAGATTTATTTCGTCATAAAGCAAACCAAAAACTTCACTTAAACTAAAAATGCCTTCTGATTCGTTGCCTGATATTTTTGGTTATATGCAATGAACTGATTAGTTTTAAAAAAAAAGTTCTTCTAAGAAAATACTATCACAGAAAATACCACAAAAAAACGAAAACAAAGAACCGAATCTAAACTTTTTCTATGTCAGAAACTTTAGCAAGATTTAAGATAAAAGTTGTAAAGAGAAGTTCTTGTTAATGTGGAAAAAAATAGTTTATAAGTATCTTGAAGAAATCGATGTAGTATAAGAAAAAGTTTATCTAAATTTGTAAATTTTGCTAGCTGAAACTTTGGTTAATTCAGAATATTTTGTTTTTGAGTAAAATTGACAATGAGTATAATTGATCAAATTACCAAAATCATAATTAAGAAGGTATTTTAGTCTTAAAACAATAAAAAAGTATCGTTCGACTTGGGTAAAGACCAGATTGGCATCAAAGTTTTCACCCAATAACAACATGGGGAGTAAAAAAGTAAGAGTTGGAACTGGATAGATAAGAAACTATTTATGTATAAGAACAACAAAGATTGAGAAACAGTGAGGTCAATTTGTCTCACCGGTTTGTTGCACTAGCTGAAACTGAAACGAATTCATTCGACCATATGCTTTGAATACCACCAAGGTTCTCGAGAGCAACAAGAAATGGGTTTAAATCGAAATTTAAAATCAGGTGTTTTGAAAAGTTTATAAAAATCTCTCTAAATACATTTTCCAATAATAATGATAGTCTTTGACTATCTACAAAGAAGACAGAAATTTGAAGAACATTTTCGATAATGTATTGCGACCATTACAGGACAGGACGAAAGGAGGAAGTCTTGCTGATTACATTACAATACCAAACCTACAAAATCAAAATCAGTTTTGAAATCAATTCCAAATCCACAGTCGTTTTATATTTTAGAACACAAACAGTTTCACAAATTGAATTACGATTTTGATAACGTTATCTTGGTGTTTCGAGTTGTTTTGAAATTCCAAAAATGATACGTTTGCGTTTTTATTTTTTGTTTGATTTAAATTTAAATTTTATAAAGTTATCGATATAGTATATGGAAATTTTCAATTTCTCTAGTTATTTCTTCCTTAAATAAAAATGTTTCCCCGAAGAACGTTTTTATTTGTTTAACAATTTCCTGATATCAAATTACTTTTTGATTTTTATTTGATGTTTGATTTAGAATTCTTAGAAGTTTTTTTTTTCTTTGTTGTTCTAATGTAAGATTTTATTTGATTTCAATTTTATGTTTGATGTTGATGATACAAAAGGAGTTTCGTGTGGAAATAGAGACATTAGGTAACATTGTGCCTTAAGAAACATATACAAGACGTTTTATAATAGAATTAAGTAGAACTTTTTATGAAGAGACAGCATCGCTAGGATCGGCCTCCAGTTACGCATCTACACTGTACAGCAAAGAGCATTAGGGAGCCAATATTCTAGAAACATTTTATAGAACTATGCTATATGTACAGAAAATTTAGGAAAGGTCAAATAAGATCTGGAAAACCTAGAATCGAAAGGTTGGAACCATAAAATCAGGTTTCGGGGTATGTAGTTCAAACCAGATCACTGTACGGCGATGACAAACAATCAAATCAGCTGGCTTGAAACAGTAAAAGCTGGTAGAATTTGAAATCAACAAAGTCTTTGTCATAAACAAAGAACCACACTCAAACAAACAGAAAATCATAACAATACATTGAAGTTTTTCCTAAAAATTCTTTATTTATTTTCCAAATCGTTTAATTATTTTTTATTGATAATAAAATAACAAACAATTTGTAACATGAATTCAATTTAATCAATTTTTAATTTGATTTCGCAATTTATTTTTTTTTAATTTAATTTAAATTGTTTTTTTTTTGTTTTTCAGTTTATTGGAAACGAATACAAAAAAAAAAATTATTTTAGTTTTCCTTCCTTGAAACATATAAAACCATGAAAAGGATTTCCAATAATAAATTTAAAATTAAACAACAAAATCGAACTTCTTCTCGTTCAATACAAAAATACAATAGAAAAACAATATAACGATAGAGAAATAATAAATAAGATAAACGAAATCCTTAAATAAATAAACAAACGGAGAGAAAGGATTTAATAGAATTTAACCTAATTAGGATTATCGAGTTGATGTTTAGAGAGGAGATAAATTGGGAAAAAATAACTGCATCTGTGAATCTAGTAGGCGATATATTTATATGTATATATATATATATATATATATATATATATATATATATATATATATATATATATATATATACACTCGATTCTATTTTTATGCGATTTTCTTTTATGCGATTTTAAAGTTATGCGGTTATGAATTTTTTTACACAATTTAGGAATCATGCGATTTTTTCTGTGTCTCCTTCTTCTTTACAAGGATTGCCGGTTGGAAATTCGGAAAAGTATTTTAAATTCTTATAAAAAAATATTTTCTCAAACAAAAGTATTATTGAAAGTAAAAAGCGTTATTTTATATTACCAATGATATATTTTCTCTCAAAATTCAAAAATGTAACATCAAAATATGTTATAATAAAAAATAAATCCATAAGAAGAATCACAAAAGTTCAAAACCAAAAAAAAACGGTCAAGTGTGAATGAAATTCGCTTGCCGAGGGTTTCATGAACGTAGAAGAACAAACTGTCAAAAATAATTAACATAAAGTTGCGTAGTAGATTTTTTATGATCTGGCAATCATAGCCACATAAAAAACGAATTGCTATTGATATTTACATTTACGAGCCAATTCAACATTTTCAAAGTTTCACACAAAATGGTACATCCATGGCTGTTTATGGTAACTAACGAGAGATTAAATTATACCAGCTTGTAAATGGTTCAAATTGGAAAATATCTTATCAATTCAAATAACAATAGCTAGGATAATGATTGCCAATAATTCAAAACTGTGCACTTCATTATTCTTAAAAAAAATTCAATGTTTCTTAAATTAAGTGCTTGTTCATATGACACCTCACTCATTTAAGTCACAGTTTCTTCACCATTCTTCAGCTCAAAATGCAAGTTGGTCAAAATTAATATGGCATTTGTTTGACAATAATTCAAAAACAATGGACCGCCATTTCCTTGAGTAGCAAAAATCCGAAATTCTACTCCATACCCGTGTAACCTGGTTAACGCTAACAGAATTAAGTTGGTATAGTTGATAGAAGCAGAGTTAATATTACTTATATTCAATGATTCTACACCATAAAACCAATGCAAATAAAGCGTTCTCCACGTTAGGGGCGGTTTGGAGCGGGCGTCTGTCTTGGATCAAGCGGGTCACAATATAAACGTGTTAAAAGTTTGTTTCTGGACGAACCCATTCACGAAAATTTGGGTTGGCCGAAGGGCTAGCCTGTACACTGATTTCGTTTTATCTCGGATTTATCACAATGGACTACGATTTAAAAATGGGAACCTGGAACGTGCTAAACCTTTGAAGACTAGGATATCTCCTAAAATTCACACACGCTATCAATTAGCTACATACTGGATATAGTGTAATTACAAGAACTTAGAGGGCCAAGTAGTGGAATCCATGAAACAGCGAAAGGATACACTCTTTAGTATTGCGGTCATCAAAACGAAGGAGAATTTGGAGTTTGCTTTCCCATACACCGTCGCGTGAATCAGCATGTTATCGACTTTTGCCCAATTAATATGGGTTTATGCACACTGAGAATCCGCACGCAAAAATTTAATGTAACAATCGTTAATATTCATGCGCCTACTGGAGACAAAAGCAGATGACATTAAAGACCTGTTCTTCCTAGAACTTGAAGAAGTCATCAATAACATCCCGCGGTACGATATAAAAGTCGTGGTAGGTGACTTTAATGCTCAAACTGGTAAAAGTGCAGAACTGAGAAGACATATTGATCCTAACAGCTTGCATCATACCAGCAACAATAATGGTTTTCACGCAGCCAAGCTGACTATGATGTATGATCTAGCTATTGCTTAATCTTGTTATCTAGTTGAAGAGAATTCACAAAGCAAATTGAAAATCAAATGACGGAAGAACGGAAAATCAAATCGATCACCTTATGATCTCTAAGAGACACTCTACAAGTGTCAATGGTTTAACGACGGAAGTGGAAGTTACTCTACACTGAATGGTTTGACGACGAGTGCCGCCAAACCATTGAACATAAACAAAAACTGCGATAAAAATGATTAACCAGGAACATCCCAAGCTGATTATCTATGCGCCAGGAAAGCTTCAGCAAAACTTCTACGTAAAAAGAAACGCGAACAGATGAAGAGCTGTTTTGAAAACATCAAAAAACATGCGACCAATGGAAATTCCAGAGTGCCAATGTACGAAATCTGACAAAAGATTTCCATCGAAGATCTACAGCCATCAAAAATGGAAATAATGAACTTACAATAAGTTAACGTGATGTGCTGGCAGTGTGGCGATCCCACTTTCAAGACCTACTGAATAGGACAAATAAAGTTCATCCTATTCGAGTAATTGCTCCATCAACTGAGGAGATCTTTGTCCCTTACCCAGCAATAGAAGAAGTGGAAGCTGCCATTAAAAAACTGAAAACTGGCAAATCACCAGGTATCGATGGAATTCCCACAGAACTTTTTAAAAATTGTGGAGCAGCTCTGGTCTTACGTATATACGATCTGATTCTTGCAATCTGGGACCAAGAAGCACTACCTACTGAATGGAAAATAATTCTCATTGTTCCGCTATATTTAAAAAATGTGACCCTTTAAAGTGTGCGAATCAAGTTTTAACTTAAGGATGATTCTCCTAAGGACCTTAAGGATAATTCTGAAAAAATGATGTGCATAAAACATCAGCATTTACCAGCTCTATGTTGATGTCAAACGAGTATATGATAGCATCATCCGCGACAACCTTTAGTCCGCACTCATATGGCTTGGTATCCCAGAGAAACTTGTTTCTCTCTGCAAACTCACAACATCGGGATCAAATTGTAGAATAGTAATAGAAGGGTCAGTTTCTGATTGTTTCGATATAACATCAGGTGTTCAACAAGGTTATGCACTCGCGGCCGTACTATTTAATTTGGCGCGAGTACGCGATAAGAAAAAGCCGAATTAAAACATAAAACTGCATATTTAACAAATCTTATAGTCAAATTCTTGGCTACACAGATGATATTGTACTTCTCGAACGTAGAACAAGCGAATTTAAGGATAGTCTCTCACAGCTTGAAAGAAATGCTAAATGACTTAAATTATGAATCATGAAATCATACCGCTTCGGATCGGATAATCGGATTCATTAAATCCAACCAGATTAGAAGGTTTGGTCATGTAGAAATGGCTCCAGTAGATAGAATGATAAAAATGCGTCCCAACAACAACAACAAGCTGGTGTTCATCAAAGAGGAAGACCAAGACAACGCTGGCGTGATGACATCATCCAAAACCTTCGTGATATAGGATGTTGAAACTGGAGTCAACTGGTCATAGAACGAGACGATTGGAAGCTGATTGCACGATTGGACGTAAACGCTAGAGAGAAAAATAGACTGCCAAATTCTAAAATTGCAATGTTTCTTCAATTAAGTCCTTTTTCCTATGATATCTCTCTTGACTGGATTTTAAATTGTGTTTTTACTTCTTTTTATTTCCACTTAATAAATACCATTATGAATATTTCACACTTCGCTATATTTTTCGTTAAAAAGTTACCACATTTTCTATTTCTAAGAATTATGAAGTTTTTCGACCAATTAGACCGAAACTAAGCGGAAAGAAAATCAACGCAAAATTACTTATTAATTCAAAATTACTCAAAAAACTGTATGGTAAAAAATTCTAAAATAAAAGTTTAAGGGATACTGAAGTAAAGCCCTTGCATATACCCTACTTGACTCGGTTAAAAAAAGTATTTTCTTAAAGGCGTCACATCGCAGCCCTGTAAAACAAAACGACTTTGTTTTTTTTGTACCCGCCATCTTCAGCGGATAGGTTAGTTGTATACACATCTCAAAATTCAGGTTCATAGATTTTCTATTTTACAGTATAATTGATAAAATGCAACAAAACGTTTTACGCCCACCTCTACCCTTTTACGAGCAATTGAAGCAACTAGAACCATCCACCTTTACCGCTCATTCCGCTACAGCATTTTCAGCAAACACAGAGTGGCTTACTGTTTCTTTTTTAAAGAAATGTGAAGATTGCCGGCGATATCGCATCAGCAGATGAGGAGATTGCCAGAAATTATAATGAACAGTTGGCAAAAATAATTGAGGATGGTGGTTTCTGTCCGATCAGATGTTCAACGCAGATGAGACGGGGGTATTCTGGAAAAAAGGCCCACCCGAACATACATTGCAAAAGCTGAGAAAAAAACAAGTGGTTTTACGGCAGCCAAAGATAGATTAACCTTTCTACTATGCAGTAATGCATCAGGAGATCGGATGCTCAAACCCCTGCTTAAGGGTAAGGATTTAAAAAAATTACCAGCGCATTGGATGGCAAACAAGAAGGCTTAGGTGACATCAGCTGTTTTCACAGATTGGTTTAATAATTGTTTCATCCTGGAAGTAGAAGTTTATTTGAAGCAAAAGGGACTTGATTTTAAAGCTCTGTTGATTGTTGATAATGCTCCGTCGCATCCGAACTTACAACATCCAAATATGAATATGGTGTTTTTCCACTTATTACAATGAGCCTTATTCAGCCATTAGATAAAGGCATAATGCTATTTTTAAAAAATATTCTATTGTTGTTTATCTATCTAATTATTAATTTATCTTGAATCAACTTGATAATGAGCCACTTACACTTGCAGACGTTTGGAAAAAGTGTTCGATTTTAGACTGCATCAATGATGCTACTTCTCCTATCATTGAAATAAGACCACAGACTTTAATTGCGTGTTGAAAAACGCTATGGTCTCGATGCATTACAAACAGAAACGCAATTAATCAAGGATCGACGGTTTCTTAAGAAATTAGTGTTTTAGCACATGAAATTGATGGCGAAGCTTTTGATACATTTAACGAGAATAGATTTCGATGAATTGCTTATGGATAAGGTCTTAAGTGATGATGATGATATCGAATTATTGGATCCAGTCATAGATCCAGAAAATAATAGTGATGTAAAAGACAGTGAACCTGCCCCGCTCACTGCAAATGTAATTCTAAGGGTTGAAGATTTAATATTTAATAATGAACCGAATTCTGAACGGGCATTTAAATTCAAGCGTGACCTAAAGATCTGCATTTCTGGGTATCGGGAACTTCTAAAGCAATTGCAGAAATCGTCGCAAAGTTTAATAACAGATTTTGTTGTCAATCAAGCAAAAACACCAGCCGATGAAACTAGCACTGGATGTAATTTTTAGTCACCCAAATTTTTGACCATCTATAGCAATGATGATAGTGATTTCATACCAGTTCACAAACGGTCCTGAGCATTGTCATCAAGTGAAGATAATGACTAGATGTAATTATCTTTTAATCGTTAAGAAAGTGAAATAAAAAACTAATTTTGAACTCGTGATTTCAATTTCTTTTAAATCTATCACCCTATTTCTTGAAACGCTAATAGGCACCCACCCTAATCCTCTCCAAGAATGGTAACATCGTCCTTTTTATGCGGTTTTTGCTTATTTATTCGGTTTCATGCAGTTTTCGAAAATTACTGAACCTATCACTATTTATTCAATGTAGGTAGTGTCTTTTTTTATGCGATTTTTTTTTATGCTTTTTTCTGAGGAACGTATCCATCGCATAAAAAGAGAATTCAGTGTATATATATATATATATATATATATATATATATATATATATATATATATATATATATATATTAGACTGGTCGTTAAAAACTAAATTTTCCGAGACGCCCCCTAGAAAAATTCTTTGGGGTCAAAAAACCACAATGGTATTATTTTTTTTTTTTTTAAATCAAAAGAACACGTGCCGCAAAATCGTTGAAGTTGATTTTTTGAAAAATTCGTAGATTTTTTCAAATATCTCATAAAATATACAGATTTCAAAAAAAATCACATAACCATTTTTGTAGGAAATTTAATTCTCTACAAAAAAGGTACATGTCATTTTTTCCCGAAAACGTATAGTTCTCATGATATTTTGAAAATGAACTTGTAAGTTTTCGTAATTTTTAAAAAACATAAAAAATAAAGATGACGAAAAACTCCTAATTTTCTTCTTATGCTATAGAATGAAATGCATAAAAAAATAATCGTGACAAAAAAAATTTAAATTAGTACTTTTTCGTCGAAATTTTCATCATTTGGTTTAACGAGTTTCGAAGAATTTCAAGTTTTATTTCAAAATATCATCAGAAATATAGGTTTTAGGAAAAAAATGACTTGGACCTTTTTTGTAGAGAATTAAATTTCCTGCAAAAATGGTTATGTGATTTTTTTTTAGATCTGCATATTTTATGAGATATTAGCAATTTTATCAAAAAATAAACTTCGATGATTTTGCGGCACGTGTTCTTTTCACTTAAAAACAAAAAAAATAAAGCTTTTAGGGTTTTTTGACCACAAAGAATTTTTCTAGGGGGCGTCTCGGAAAATTTAGTTTTTAACGACCAGTCTAATATATATATATATATATATATATATATATATATATATATATATATATATATATATATATATATATATATATATATATATATATATATATATATATATATATATATATATATATATATATATATATATATATATATATATATATATATATATATATATATATATATATATATATATATATATATATATATATATATTAGGGTGGGGCGATATGTGTGGAAGGGAAAAAATCTTCATGGGCCCCTCGCGATTCTAACTCCTGGAGTTGTACTGAGCAAAAAAGTCCACTAGACCATATGTCTACGGTGAAAATCGAGCTTGCGAATTTTTGTTTGAAGTTTTTTTGTCGCAATTTAAGTTTTATGAAAACTTGCAAATACCTCTTATCTCGTAAACCGTTTAGAATTTTAGTATGAATAAAATAAGTAAATTGTAGCTCTTGACCTCAGCTACAAATTGCTGAATAAACAAACCGAAAAAAATTACATCTTTATGACCAAAAACACGAAAATGACAAAAAATTAGCATTTCTTAGAGCGTTTTTTACCGTTTTGAGCCCATAGCAGCCAAACCACAGAAAATTAAAACTAATAACCTGCTTAAAAATTGTAGCCAATTAAATATTTAACAATTTTCTTTGATATACTAACCATATCTGAACATTTCTTCATGCAGTTTTTGCAATGCAAAAGTGAAAATTTATCGCGAAAAATTACCATTTTTAGTTGTTTATAATTTAAACTCTACGTTCTATTTGTTATTTTACTTCGGTCTGAAAGACCTAAGTATTACATTCATGAGCTAAAAGTGAAATTCTTACCCCCACTTTTTTTGGCATTTCTCGACGTTTTAGGACCTACTGATTCTGAATAAGCAAAAAAAATGGATGTCTGTCTGCCAGCCGGCCGTCACAACCTACGAAATCTAGAAAAAGCTGGACAGATTTCAAAAATTTTTTTTTCTGAAAATAGGTATACTCAATGGAAAGAGCCGAAAGGACGTTGTGCTCGATAACTGTACCGGAAGTTTGTCAAAAAAATCGTCAAGTGTGTCAAAACGAGAAAATTTGCATATTTTTTGCTTAAAAAACGTTCATTTTAAGTGATTGGATTGGTTGGTATGTGAGATCAAAATCTAGATTATTGCATTATAAGTTTGTCAAAAAAATGTTGTCAAGTGTGTCAAAATAAACATTTTCATTTATTTTTTTAGCCAAATTTTTTGGAAAAAAAAATGTAGCTGTTTATATGACGTAAATGTAATTGAAAATGAAATTGGACATGGAAATTTTTGAATTTGTTATAGTTTTTGAAATATTTTTGGAATTTTGAAAAAAGTTTGTATTTTTGATTTTGTAATAATTTTTGCAAAAATTTTTATAATTTGGAAAAAGTTTTAATTTTTGATTTAGTTATAATTTTTGAAATATTTTTTGAATTTTGAAAAGAAATAGAATTTTGAATTTGTGAACTTATATACATATATATTTTTAGAATTTTGAAAATAGTTTCAACTTCTGATTTTGTAAGAATTTTCGGAATATTTTTTGAATTTTTAATTTTTGATATTATTATAATTTTTGGAATTTTGAAAAAAGTTACAATTTTTTTATATTGTTTTAATTTTTGCATTATTTTTAGAATTTGGAAAAAGTTTGAATTTCTGAATTTGCAAGAAGATATATTAGAATTTAGAAAAAGTTTAAATCAGGGTTGCAACGTATAATACGGTAACGTATAATACACGTATTATACGTACGTATAAAACGTATAGTATAAATCACACAATTATATACGTTTTATACTGTATAAAAGTAAAATCCTTAATAAATAAAAATACATTTTATATAATATTATCGCGGGCGTATTATTCATCGTACTCGTGAATCGTGATATTTAATATTTATGAAACCCAGTTTTCTGGACTGATAGGAACAGTTGCTTTAGAAAATATGACGTTGCCATGACAATTTTTTACCCAACTATTCCATTAGTTCAGAAAA